>BRZM01000648.1:0-24087 GCA_033238685.1 Lates japonicus | reverse complement strand
GTATACTGACGTGAATAGACCACACAGTGACATTTAGAGCATGTGTGCGAAAATCCTCATCATGAAAAACGACTCAAGCTGAAAAAGTGGGATGCATTGATTTCCCTCAAATGTCAGCTGTAAGTTGAATGTTACAATAAAATGCCACACCCTATGAAATTCCAGAGGACGCATCCTTCAAACTAAGCTGATGCTCTTAAAACATACACACAAAAATTAATTGGCACTTGTGGGCAAATGAATGAAACCTTTTATTTAGCACCATAACACATGCACATGACTGATAGCATAAGTAGGTTGTATAGTAGAAGGCCTTGACATCATTTCTTTCAATAAGCATCTTACATCTTATTTTCTGCCAAAGTTAGAACATCCATCCATCAGCTATACCATTTTTCCTTTTGAGGGTTTGCGGGGTGGATGGAGCCATACCAAGCTGACACTGGGTGAGAGGCGGGTACACCCTGGAAAAGTCGGCAGGCTAACTGAATTTTGAAATAGTTTTTGGTTCTTTTAGATGTTAGATTTCTGTCTGTGCTGTTTTGTCTGTGTTCTTTTTATGGGTTTGAAGTGGGCAGGTCTCTATTACGTAGCGTTAGATAAGACTTTAGTGATATTTTAATGACTTAAAATCAGAACTAAAAAAACCTCTTGGATGAGAGGTGAAATGTCTTCAAGTATATACAACCAAGTCCAGATGCCCTTGATTCAAGCTTTCTTGGACGAATCAAAACCTGGTAACTGCTAATCAAATCTGGTCAAACCACACCCACACCCTAGTTTAGAGGATTTTGTGGTATATTAAAAAGACACATTTAAGATATTTCTCAGTATTTGGCAAAGTGCACCGGCTGGGACAACAGTGTGATGGTTCCTAGAAGACACAGCTGACATTGAATGTTCAGTTAGAGTTCTCCCATCATCATCTAAAAAAATAATTACATTTTTACTTTTTGATTTTTTTCTGCTATATTTGCCTTTGAGGACAGAGCTGGTAAATTGAATGCAACTTGGCATGTTTTTACTCCTTTTCCACAGTGGCACAGTGACTAAGCTGAGTTGGGATTTTTATGTCCTGTGCCAATGTTTACACTCTGTACCATTTAATATAATCAAGCACTCCAATAAAATGAAATGAAATTCAAGCATTTTGTTTTGGAGAAAAATGATATAGAGTGTTTGGATGAAGTTCTGGAGCTTTTTGATTACTAACTAATCACAACATTTTGAATCTTTTGAAAGCCTTTCCACTCAAAACTCATGTAAGCATACAGTATTTCAATTAATTGTTCAAGGGCCAAATGGTGCCATATTCAGTGGTCACTTATAGATTTTAATATTGTTTCTGTAATACATTCTAATACATCATAAAATTCAACATATCTGAGTTTATCAGTGACACAGTCCAGCATTAATTTCTATTGTTGTCTCTTGAAACTCTTAACAGATGAAGACAAAAGGCTTTCATATCTCAGACCTTATCAGAATGAATTAGAACATGAAAATGGCACGGCCACCGCTCTCTGACTTCTCTGGCCACTGTGATCTGTAAAAAATGGATTAGCTTCATTTGTAAGGCAATTTCCTCTGAACGAGGGACAAGAAATGAAATACACCACCGTCACGCACACATGCACCCTCCATCTTTAAAAAAATAAAAGGACTGTCTGAATTACTAGATTATTTTTAGATGAAGCATGAATTTCCACAGCAGACAGCTTCTAATCAATTGTAATTAGGTCTGCTGCTGCTTTTTTGGAAAGTATTGGCTCTAAGACGTGTCAGACAACAAAGCGGTACAATATTGAACTTGGCAGTGAATCCATTATCAACATGTGCTGGGCTGGAAATGTGACAAAACTGAAATCTGATTAGATACAAGTGAAGACTGGTCTAAGCACATGCTGCACCATTGTGTAAATTGTCAGTGATCAGAATACTTGCTGCTACATTTGCCTACAAAAAGCTCCAACACAGTAATCCAATTTTACTGCCATTTGTTCACAGATGTTTAAAAGTATGAAAAGCTGTCTTTGTTACAGTGATATTTCAAGTAATTACATGTCCAAATACCATTTAACCATTTTCAAATTAACTCCATTTAACACATGGTAAGCACTTAACCGTCAGCACCTTTAAAACAATTACAAGCCTTCCCATCAGATACTGTAGGTGTACAGCAGGGACTGACTCATCCACTGAAAAGTCTCCACTGAGGAGGTTTCTATCATTTCATTTAGCGGGACCCGATGTGTCCATAAATCAGATTTCAGTGCTGTTAACTGTTCGCCATGTGGGCAATTTGTCTTCCTAGTCCTATGGGAAATACCTGACGGACTACTTTTAAAAAGTCGTTATTTTCACTGTACGACATAATATATTTCATAAAAGAGTTTATAATTAAAAACTACTGGACTTTGAACCTAAACTGCTCTGTGGCCACCACCATCGGTCACTCCTGGGCAAAGGTGACACAAAACAAGCGCTGGCTGCCAGCAACAGGTGTGGAATATGTCATCGTTGTTTCCATGGCAACCCACTCCATAGTGTTCATCCTCCTCCATTGTGAGATGGCGTGACAGCATCGCTCTTTTCCGTGTCCCCCATGCACATCGGTGCACACAGAGAGGTATGGGTTTCATATTGTCGCCAATATCTCCAGAGACACTCACGCTGTCTCTCAAGGGCATCCTTTAAACAACTGTCCTTTTTATGCTTCTTTATCCACCCCCCCTCAACCCCCCTTGACAACTGAACACCATCAATCTAGCCATTTACTTTAACTTTATTTCTCACTCCATTAGTTTCTAGGACACAGAGCGGCACAGGCAGAGAAAAGGGAGGGGGAGGGAGAGCTAGAGAGTGTGAAAAAAAATGAAAAGAAAGTTTGGCTCCTCAGAGAGATAAAATGTAATTTCACAGTCAACTTGCTGTGATATATTATTTCACAACAATGGGGTGTAGGCTGATATGAGCCCTGCTTGGCACCTGTACAGAGCAGTTAGAACATCAGCGATGGCTCTCTGGAGAGGCTGGTTGTGTGTGTGTGTGTGTGTGAATGTGTGTGCATGCGCATGTGTGTGTGAAGGCAAAATTATCAGAAATACACCTGAATGGAGGTACCAGGAGGGTCCAGCCCAGTGGATCAGCATTAGCACAGTCGACTGTAAAATATGAGCAGTCATGATACACGGCAGAAAAAAAATCCAGTTTTGTTTAGAGTTATTTAATATGAAATAATATTTCCAGTCTGTGATTTCATGCCTTTGTGTATTGAGCTTCAGCGGGAGTAAGCAATGTAACAGCAGGTGTGTATAAACCCCCCCAAAAAAAGGCAAAACCTAATACACTCCAATTCTTCAATGTGTTTGCAGTGAGACAGTTCAGCCAAATGAAAGAGTCTAAACATCACTTATTCCAGTAGCTGCACTCCCTCATTTCTCCTGCTTCACCATTACACACACCGTTATCCAAGAACATGGAAAGGCATTGATAGATGCCTCGTGCTTCATTAGCTACAGTCTCTCAGCCTGGGAAACACTTACACAATATCAAACACCTTCTGCCAGAAACCCAATGAGGCAAAAAGCCTAACCTATGCACCACGTACAGCAGATGGGATGAGACACGATCTAATTTCAATTCAAAAACAATATTAGCTGATGTCCATTCAGTAGGGCTTCAGAAGCAGTTTTTTTAAATTGGATATTCAAGACAAATTAAATAAAATAAACTTTCAGTCAATGCATTTGTGATATCAAGTGCAATTTAATCTGCACATGAGTATTTATTGGTGTCTCGTCTCTTTCTCACAATTTGCTGTTCTTCTGAAATTGGGAAACCAGTCCCAGCACCTGCTCTGACGCCACAACGACCTTACTCTGCAGGTACAGAGCGCTGTTTTTAGACGTCTCGCTCAGGAAGTAACGATAGTTCACCATGATGCCGCAGGAGTTCGCCACACCCCTGGGGCTGGTGTCGGCGTGCCAGTTGAGCCGCCACATGGTGGCGCCATTTTGCAGGTGGAAGTTGGCCACCGGGTTGAGAGCGTAGCCTCGCCTTTTCTCCCCGTAGAGGTACCAGGCACAGAGACGCATCAGGACAGGCTCCAGGACACGAGACAGCCTCTCGGAGCGCAGCCACTCGCTAGTGCCGATCAGCTTGCGGAGGGCGTCTACAGCCAGGGTCCCCGAGGGTGAGTCTGTGGCCTGCTCCACCTCCCTCCACTCCTGCTCAGAGAGGAGGTCAGAGCCCCGGCCTTCTTTTCTGTACTGGCTGAGGAGGCCTTGGAGCCAGGAGGAGAAGCCTGGGATGGGTGACAGGCTGGAGAACTGGGCCATGTGAGGGAACTCGCTCTGGAAGACATGAGGAGAGAGGGAGAGAGGTAGATGTAACTTTTTAATTCAGTTAGGCCTTCAAATCCCTTTTATTCCTCAAACTATTTCTGGCATCAAAATGTCAAAATAGTTGAAAATCACTGCTTTTTTAATGTTTTCCCCCAAAAAGTCTTTAAAGACCAGAGGTATATAAGGGTGTGTTACTTTTTGGGCTCATTGTATGTCACCTGCACGATAAATTCACACTGAAATAAAGCAAACCGATCAGTCAGATATTTCAGAAACAGAGCTGGAGCATGAGTATGACAATGGTAGGTCAGAGGTCGTGAGCTCAGTAAAACAGTGTAGTGTGTATGCCGTGCATACAACCATGTTGCAACAGCCACCAGACAGTAACTGTGCTGACCACTTTGTGTTTCTTGAGTACCAGTCACAGAGTAGTTACAGTAGCCTCTGTGTAACGAAGTACAATGTGCAGGAACATAATATACAGGATAAAAGGCTACACTGAAATGTATCAATGTTTTTTTGCATCTATAAAGGATCAGAAAAAGGTAGAAAAAGCATGTTTTTGGAGGGTTTATTGTTAATTCTGTGAAAAATTTGGAAGCAACGTCATTTTAATTTCTAGCTCAGTCTGCGTTAAACATGGAACAAGTCTTCAAAAAACCCAAGGTATGCAGGAATATTTTCAGGTTTAATACGTTTCTTAATATAACTCCCTGTTTTGAACCACAAAAAGTTGCAGAATCATTTACATGCATGCAGAGTCAGTTCAGTGCAGAATTGCCTCAACCTGCCTTTAACCAGCTTGGAGAGAAGAAAACAAAACAAAAGGACAACTAGGAAAAGGATGGGAATGAGAAAACAAAGTAAACGTATAAAGAAAACAGATGAGAGGGAGCAGAGATTTGATCTCCACTGGAATGCAGAGGGCACCACTTTTTGCATCAGTGGAAATAAGGGAGATGAACGCTCAACCTCTGCATCAAAACACAAAACAACATTTTTCTTGTTTGTGCTCAGGCTGCTTCTCAGGCCTTTAGTTCCTCAGACAGAGACAGCATTACAAATCACTTCCAGTGCTTCATGATCCTGCCCTACTGATGGAGATGGATGATCCCCTCTCTCCTTCCCTCCCTCTTATTCTATCCTCCTCCTCCCTTGCACCCTTACCTTTAATATCCGTGCTCTTTTCTCACTCTCCTCTCCCCCGTGTCTCTGTCTCGTCTAGACAACCCCCCCACCACACACACACATACACACACAGCACCCACCCATCTCATGAGTTCTCTTCCACCCCACTACCCTCTCCTTTCGGCCCCCCACCCTGCCCATCTTCATCCTTTGGCATCTGGGTTGATAAGTGACGGAGCGTTGTGGCAGGCAGAGGAGTGAAAGGCTGCAGATGAAAGTGGAAGTGTCAGACAACCCCTGGAGGGACACATTGCTGTCTGTCTGCCTCACTCTGCAACATTGTTTTCCTTTCTTCCTCCTTGATTTCACCCTCCCTTCACTTCAAAATCCAGCCCTCTCACTTTCCACATCCTGCTGGCTCTCCCGTCGAGTTTCTCCTCACTCCGCTGTATCATGATCTCGCCTTCGTCACTCCAACCTCTACTTTTAACTACTGGGTGCTCGCAAGTGTCGAGGGAGCGAGCAGGACTGACGGAGAAAAGGTGGTGATGGAAAAGAGGATAGAGGCAATGGGAAAGGTGAGAAGGGATCAGGATGGAAAAGATGAAGGAGGAGGAAGGAGAAGGAGGGGAAAAAGGAGGGAACAGTGCCAAAACTACACTCCAGGGTCCAATCTACAAAGACAAGCAAGACCTCCTCCCCTCACCTTAAATCACAACTGTGACCTTTTCTTTTCCACTCTATCATCTATCCATCATCATAGTGGTCCCTCTGTGGCTGCGCTACTCCTCTCTTCACCTTTACGTAATGTAAAACCCTGTCAGAAAGCCAGGGCCTGTGCAGAAGTCTGTGTTGTGGCTCCGTGTAGCCCTCAATGGCAGAGAACTGCACTTACACTGCCTGGGTCAGGGGTTCGACTCCCACTGTGGTCATAAAAAATGTATGCACTCGTGGGTGCTTTGGAGAAAAATATACAGTCCGCACACACACACACACACAAAATATTAAGGCATTACAACTTTTCTATCTATTGCCCACCTGAAAACTTTAAACTCTTTCTTCTCAACATCACTGATTTGTAGTTAGTGCTCTGTACTTTTGTTGGGCAGTGTTGAAAATTTTAAAAGTAGAACACGTCTTTTTTTTTTCCAGGGGAAGATGTTGACATGCAAAGTTCGTAGACCTCTTGATGAAGACAACATTCCGCATCAGTAAGGCTTTTACAACACAGTACAATAACCTACTTTCCAACCTCTGACACAAACAGCACTAATGGTGAAGCAGAAAGCACAAAACAATATCTGCTGAGCTCACTGAACCGTATGCTGCCATTAATAAAAATGCCAATAACTAAAAAGCAGCAAACAAAACAGCCCTGGAAGCAGCTTAAAGCTCTGAAATCAGATTTTTATGAGGATACACTATGAAGAGCTGCTTCCCATCTGTTGGGTAGAGTGGCTTTTGATGTTCCATTCAATGTTCCAATCATTTAACAAGTGCTAGCTGGAGTGGTCTGACACGAAGGGCTCTTACGCTTATTGAGAGGGATGGATGAGATTTCATTACTGCCTTTCTGGTGACTGAAGCTCTGTTTATGTGTGTATACATTCATGTGTTTATGAGCAAGCGGTTAAACAAGTGGGAGATTTATGATTCAGCACCGCGATGTATAAATAAAAACTTCTGAAGAGGCGATCAAACACAGATCTTGCCTGTCACAGCTATATTTCTCACTGGGTTAACACTGAGCCAGCTGTGCCACACCTGAAGGCTACCGTATGGCCTTTTAATTGAATTCAGCATGTGAGTCATGCAGAAAAAAAAAACACTTTGATACCACACCATAAGGAAGGAAGTGAGAAGCTCTGCAGGATTTAACAGCTATCAGTGCATGTGTCATGTGCACTGTCTTGATAGGATGTGATTATCTAGCTATAATGGGACAGGATGGTTTAAAAGCTTCACAGATAAAACTGGGTACTTTATGGTTATTGTATTTAGATAACTGATGTTTACATAACCTCGCCTCCTCTCTCACCTTAAGCGCTAACTCGGTTTTGCAGCCAAGAACAGAATGGATTGAAATGATTCTTCTTTCTTTTTTTTTTTACAATGGCTTCGGCTCTATTTTCACAGTGGCAAAAGCAAAATTAGCAAAATTAACACTTGATGCTATGCCCTAATCCAAACAATTAATCATTACTGCATTTTAAATAAAATGGTTAATTTTCTCAAAGATTATTTAAATAGCAGTGACAAAAATTTGCATTTTATGCACAATTTATTATGTTAATCTAAAAAGAAATGCTTGAAAAAGCATATTACATTGATTCAGTGATTTGTACATTCAGTTATGAGCATTAAATCTTGTTTTAATTTGATGTGGCCGTGTTCTGAGGACTGAGAAAGTGATTTAGTATTTTTCAGGCTGGCATTTTGTCAAAGTGAGAATTTAGTTCAGTTTGGATCTTTGCACTTTGTACCTGTGGAAACTGAGCCAAAGAAGTCGTAAAACACTGTAACTGCAATTGTTCAACATGTGTAGATGTGTAGATCTCTCCAGTTCTCGCAATGAGTATTAATTCATTAAAATAAAGAGAAATCATTTTTTTCTGAATGCAGCTGTTAAAAGACAAGAAATGAAAGAAAGCCACAACTAGGTGTGAGAACATCCTGAATCCCACCCGCACCCACCTGCAGTTCTCGCACCACCCTCTTGATGAGGTAGTTGCCCAGCTCCACTCCTTGTAGGCCCGCCTGCGTGGAGGAAATGGAGTAGAAGATGGCTGCATTTATCTTATTCACATCTTCCTCAGAGTGGAGAGTGGCAAACTCACGGACGATACTCTAAGAGGAAAAAAAACATTTTGTGGAGTCACAAAGACAAATTCTGCATTACTCATTCAGATACAAGTCTGTCCTCAGTTTCCTTATAGGGACAGCTGCAGTCAAGACAGCAGTATCTTCTAAATATTTCAGAAGTGCACTATATGACACAATGAAATATTCTCAGATTTTAGTATTGTCAAAACCTCCCCTTTCCCCCCCATTGTAAACAACAAGACAAGGACGTCAACACTGTAGAAGACACTCCCAGAGGGAAAAGCAGTTTAAAGGTCTTGGCACTGTTTTTCACACATCAATAATCAATGTCAGCTAAGAGGAGGGACAAAGTAGCTAATCCCAGACATTTAACTATCCTCCAAGGTGCGGTTAAGTGAGACAAACAATTACAGCGGCCTGCAGCTGCACAATAGTTTCTAACCTGAATGTTATCAGAAATGTCCTCAGTGAGGGCCACGTGCAGTACAACCAGGGGTTCTCCTGGCATAGCGGCATGGGTGAAGGCATAACAACGGCGGTATGGCCCCACTCTGCGCTTCAGGTCAGTCCAGTTCCTTACAGGGTGCACTGCCTCATACCTGACAGAGAGCTGATAGTTAGTCTTTCAGTTGTTTTAGCTGACTGTTCATTAAGCTCCTCCTTCCTTAGTTACTGTTGCTAGGCCTGTCAAGCTTTCTGTTCCCATGCATATGCAGTTTACAATGATAGCGGTGGCAGACAGCAGTAGAAAAAAGCAGGGTTTTGATTTACAGTTCATTTTGCTGACTGAAAAAACATTTTTTTAGCTGTAGCTAGCTTTCTCATTCAGCTAACATTAGCTCCTGGAGTTTCTTTAAATGCCATCTGGGGATGACTTTTTAATGTTTCTGGATGACTAAAGAAAATGAGTCTTAAACATGCTCTTCATGGCTGTATACATGACATCATGCATGAAGTTTGTAACTAAAGCTATAGGGCCTACACAAAAGGTCAGCATCCTGACCTTGATCCACAAATAAGAAGTATTGCAGTGTAGAGCTACTTAGATCTAGTGGTAAGAGCTGGATCGTACATATTTAAATCTAACATAATGCTGTTTGGATACTTAGCGAACATACTTTGACAAGCAAGACAGAGATTAGATTTATGCTTATGAATTTTAAACAGTATGTTTCACTTTCAGCCATCCCAGGTGTTCAGCAAACTACACTTGGATAACAAGCTTGGCTGGGGGTTGTTGGAAGTGAAAACTTCCCAAAAAAAGGACAGAGTTGCTAAGATAAGCCTACACTTAAGAAATAAGAGCATCCAGGACCAGCTCTGTTTTTTGTAACCTAACCTGTAAACCCACAAAATGTAGTTAGCCAATGAAATTCCCCCTCCCTTGGATGTAACTGGGTTTTTGGTTAATGTTACTAATGTGGGCAACGAGCTAACTGGACATGCTAACGTTTGCAGCTTAATCCATTCCTCACACTTTTGCTCTTTTACTTTTGGAAAGGTGAAATAAGAACTTGAGATGCTGGGGGAAAAGGAGGACTTCAGCAAATAGTCAGATTTCATACTGTATAATTTCTCTGTATGAGCAGAGATTAAAATTAAATGAAAGAGGGAGAGTAAGAAAGAAGGGAAAGACTGTGTGGGGGGTGCACGAATGCTCTTACTGGCTGATTTTCTGCAGGATCTCGCAGGGGGACTGCCATGTGATTCTCTCCAATCGGAGCAGACCTACAGAGAACCACTCAGACAGCAAGCTCTTCAGTGTGCCATTCAGGTCCTAGGAGAGAAAAAAGGTGAGATTTTGGAATTAATATCCACATCCGAACTGAATAAAAAAATCACCACATTTGTCCCTGTCGAGAACAGCTCAGCAGCCAGGTGCTGGGGAGAATGAAAGCACAGTCCTGCATTTATATTTTATGATGTTTAGGACCCATACCATATATTGTATAAATAAAGCACTGGTATACAAGTAAATCTCATATACACATGATGAATATGAAGGTCATCCATGATATTAAGTATTCTGGGCTCTGTGGGGAATGTCTTTTTACTGTAGATACAGGAGAAACACCATAAAAATATTCTCTAGAAATTGCTGCTTTTTTTTAGGACTATTAAAAGAACTGGATAAACACAGCCTTCAAACCTCGTGACCTCTTTTACTGAGAGAACTCACAAGCTCTATCTTATTGACTGACAGCAAGGTTGCTTAAGTTTGTTTGTAGGCTATGCACAATTCCATACCCATATCTTACACACTTTGCAGGGTGTACGGTCTCCTGGGTGTCTGTATGCTGTTTGAATGTTTTCACATTATGAGTAGTGATTTGTTTGGGCTTGCAAGGCACTTCAATAAACAACTTGCCATTTCAAAGCAGGCCTGTCCTCCTGCAAAGGTCAGACTTCATTTAAAGCAAATCTCTTGCAAACACACAAACAAGCGCACACGGCGCACGCCCGTAAACACATTCAAACTCATAAATACAGCTTATATTGGCTGTTCCATAGGATGACTTCACTTCAGGCTTACTTTAATGCCTGCATGTCGGTCATAATAATAGCTAATACAAACAAGCTCAAACACAGTCATGGCATAAAAGCCACTGGGTAAGATTCTCTGCGAGTGACTATCAAAACCAAAACTAACAAAATTCGAAATTCTTGCCCACATACATGCATCAGACCCCGCATTATTCAGCTTTATGGTTGAGAGGTTTCCGGCTGGAAAATTCTGTTGAGTGAGGAGCAAATCAAATGTAACCCTCGGAAGAAATAAATAAAATAAGAAGTTCAGCAAAACTTCCATCACTGCTTAGGAGATGTGTGTGCGTGTGTATATGCGTATTTGTGCTCCTAAAACTTCACAAGCCGCCAGAAGTGAAATAATCTATGATGGCCGATAATCCCAGCCTGACATTTCTACGGAAAAGGCAGCACATCACCAGCCCGCGAGAGCACAGTTGCTGCCTTAGGTGGCCGATTCTCATCCACACAAAAAGAAGGCTGAACTGAGATGCATCCTCTATTGACACAGCAGAAGATGAAGCCTTTTGAAATGGAAGAGCCTAGCATTTGAAGCCTGAGGTTGGGAGAGAGACGGAGGAAAGGAAGGAAGGGGAATGAAGACAACCGTGCACTCCATTAGAAAGAAAACGAAGCAACACTTTTTGACACCGGAGCTGTATCAATGCAGAGTAGTGCTGATGCTGTGAGTTGATACAGCCTCTGCTACAAGGACCCTCTCTACCTTGAGCTGTAGTTATTGTGTGATTATACAGGGCGATAGAGACTGCAGTGCCTGGAAGGAACGGTCTGTCTATCCAAGGCCAAATGACCAGTGACTGCCAAAGTGTTTACAGGTCAGGCTCAGAGAGTGCCAATACCTTTACTCCAGTAGACTGCACACCACTTGTCAGCCTGGCAGTCTGTCTGTGGGGAAAAAATAGCCTCCCTGATACTTTGTGTGATCCCAAAAAGCCAACTAAAATGGCATCACTGACTTGTCTTTACATCTTTCATCCGCTCAGCTTGTGGACAGGTGAATGAGAATGAAAGGCCTGGGGGTAGAGGGAGTGAGGAGGAACATCAAAAATCAATTACCCAACGACGAGAGACTAATCTAGCACAGAATTCAAAGTGACACGCTTGCAAAAACCACAATAATTGCAGCCTTGCAAATTCCAGACTTTAATAATATCAGAAGTATCTTTTTCCCCATCCATGATTCAGTGCAGTTTGAATATCTGCACTTTTTTTGGATTCAGTTTTTTCTCTCTCTCTCCTGGTATGCACATACCATCAATACAAGTACTAAAAGCTTCATATTTACCATGACCTTTTCTCATTTTTAGCTCAATCAATTCGAGCAATAACAAGCAATGATTGCTGTGCACCACCAAAACCAAGGTGGTCAAGTGAGTCCCCTGTAGGTAGCTTAGACCTTTTTAAGTTACAAAAGCTCTCAGTGGGCCTGGGTTATTGAGATTAAAAGCATCAGAACCACCTCTCAGCAGGAATAAAATAGATATTGAGCAGGAGAGGAGAGGTCCTCTGGCGATAGCGCAGTCAAGGTGTCTAAAAATCATATTAGCCAACAGCTCTTGGCTTTCAGCCTTATTCCAAAGTGAAACAAAACATAAAAACTGATCACAAAGATTACAGAAAACCTTTTTCACACCATCAATCAGTGCAGGGCAGTTTTGTTTTCTTGATTAAAGAATCTCACCATGACAGGCTTACAAATCAGCAGTGTTCATTTCATCTCCAAGAAATGTAGACACGACACAGGAAATATGTGAGAAGCCCACGTGAAACAAATGTTGTTATTTTCAAACACAAAACTAAAGAATCTTTCTTGATGTTGAATTTCTCCAGTCGGTTTAGAAAATGTCTACATTTGCTATTCACTGTAGAGGCTTTCTACCTCTAGTTTCAATAAAAGAGCTGTTGGAGGCATTTGACACAAATAGCAATTTACCAGCACAAACGCTTATATAAAGCCACTGGTCAATACATAAATGGAGGTTCATGTCAGCTCAGTGTGACTGAACTCAGTTTGAAGTTAGGGATACAGCATTATAATGAATTCAAGCTATACTGGGTCTAATAGCAGACATCAAACTTAGAGAAAGATGCCTATTCAAGTGCAGGGACGCCTGCATACGTACATTCTGACTGCTTTACTATATGGGTGAAAAAAGATAATTAGCATCTCTATAGTGTACAAGGCAACTACCTCACACTACTGGCACTCATGAATACAAACTTCAAAAGTTCTGTAACCTTCATCAAACCTAATAATGCATTGCTAAAGAAACAGAATATATCCTGTTTTATCTTGTGGACAACTAAACACTGCACCAATAAGTATATTTGTTTCTATTTTGCTCTATTGGAAGCAAGCTCTGATTCCACCAACAAAACTGGAGTGGAAACAATGAGTCGATTAATAGATGAATCAATTGATAGAAAAATAATCAAAACTATTTTTTAAAGAGATTCATTGTTGAAGTCATTTTTCAGGCACAAATGCCAAACATTCTCTGGTTTCAGGTTCTAAATTGTCAGGATTGGTGCTTTTCTTTTTCTAGTAACCTGAATCTTGAGGTTTTGCAATTTGATATTGTAACCTTGGACTTGACGACGATGGGCATTTTCCCCCCTAATTTCTGACAATTTATACACCTAACAATTAACTGACCAATCAAGAAAATAATCAATTAATCAATAATGAAACTAATTGTTACTGCAGTCTAAAATAAAACATTGGGTATCACATGTATAAGTTGTTCTTCTGTAATTCTGCAGGTGAGAAGAAATACACTCCTATAGATAAAGTTAAAAAAGGACTAATCTGAACATTTATCTATACAGTGCTTGAGTTTAGGTGATGCACCTGCCAAGGAAGTAGATGTATATGCAACCTTTGTTGAACTTTAATTATCAGCTGCAATCTTTTGTATGTTATTAAAATAGTTTGCCTGTCAAATTACCCCGTCTTTGCACTAAATTAGTGAGCATGTATTAATATTAAAACATCTATAGTATATTTCTTGTATGCTTGCCATAGAAACTTACCTGGGGAAAGAGCAGTGGGAGGTGTTAGTTGGGAGTGTTCATTTGAATTCTTGGACAAATTGAGTTTAGAGATTTAACATGACAGCAAACATGCCACCTGAAATAAAAAATTAAAAGTGTGCATGGAAACTGCTTCATTTCAGTAATTACATCTGACTGAACATGAATGCCTGAACAATGAGGTAAATGAGACTGGAGAGGTGGCCTTTCTGAAAAATAAGTTGACAAAAATGTGCCATTAAAGGGGCAAAGAGCATAAAAGCCACGTATGTGTATGATTTGTTCCCCACTGCCTTTCCTTTCAATTTTATTTTCACTTCATCTTCAATAGATTTGTTCAAAATATTCATTAGAAGGCTTATTTATATTTGACTCTTTCACCTTGTTGCAGCAGACCGAAACATTGTCACTGGGTCTATTTTAACACAAGAGCTTTTCAGTGACAGTAGAAGGCAGCTCTGATCAGTACTGTAAGTTGATCCGTTCAGCCAAGACCTGCAGAAATATGAAGGAAGCCCTGAAATGGAACTTGATGGTGTCACATGCCAAACAGGCTCTATCAAACCTATTCACAAAAACCTGCTAAACTATGGGGAAATAAAAAAAAAAAAAGAATTTACTTCCTTCAGTTTGGTGCAAAGGGTAACTGGAACAAAGGTCATTGCCACCCAAGCTGTGATGAAATGTGAACCATGTGATATGGGGGGCACAGCAAGGGGTGCAGTTGATGCCTCTGAGTGGGTTAGCTGTATGAGCAGCTGTACTCAGCCTGCTGTTAATGCTGATATGATATACCACACACTGTCTCTCTAGATCAATGAACATTCAGGCCCAGCTACTCAGGCAGCAGCGCCAAACGCCCAAACTCGCACTACGTGACTCATGCGAGCACTCGTAGAAAATGTAAACAAATGCATTACCTTGATGTGCGGGCTCTCGCTAGCTTTGGATGAGATTATTTCAAGCACATCGGCCCGGAGATCCACCAGAAACTTAACTCCACCCTCGACCCTGCTAATATGATTAAGCAGCTGTTTATAACGTGGAGTCAAATTGTACCGAAGCCTGTCTTCAACTTGCAAAATGGTCGCCAAGTCCCGTAACTGAGTGTCTAGCAGCTTCACAGCTAGCTCTGAAACGCTTTTGTGGTCTACTCCGAAGTCTTGCGATAACTTCGTCAGGAAACTGAGTCTGTCTTCCTTGTCGAGACTTTTGTAGAAGTGCATGAAGTCCAAGCTGTTTGATTCTGGGGGTGGTGGGGATTTGTCTCTCGTTTCGTACGTGGGTAAAGGTGCAACGACCCTCGCCAGTATCTCCTCCATGCCCGTGACACCGACACGAATCGGGGAAGAGTACCAGCGGCAACCACTGATGTCCGACGCCTTCAGAGCCGCTTTGAGAACAGCCCGTTGTCGCCAGCACCTCACACTGCTTCGAAAGGCCCAGATTACAGGGTGGGATATCATCGCCGGGGGAAGCTCAGCTGTCTGTTTGGAACCCGCGACCAGTGAACACACAGGAAGGAACCGTTTCCGGGTCTCTTAAAGAGACAGTACAGCTGCCATGGCAACAAGTCATAAGGCAAGATTGATCCATGACAGGACCATTCTTAGTATGAAAACAAAATCGGGAATTAAATCTTGATGGTATTTAAAGCTTATGTATAAACATGGTGATACCTCAGGTAAAATTAATCACAATAAGCAAAAAAGAATTGTGTTACAGTGACACTTATCACTGTCATTAAAGCCCCTTTACAATACTGTTCATTGAGCAGACAAATCCCCAAACTGTGTGCTGAGGGATTACATATATTCTGATACATCCATGGTGCATATCTGACCATAAGTGTAACAATTCACATATGTAAAATGAGACCACATTGTACATTAGCTATCACCCAAGGGGAACATGTGGTCAACATAATTTTCTTTATTAGATTTAAAAAAAAAAAAGGACCCATTTAAAAATATAGTTTTCATCTACAAATTCATAAGTAATATGAATGTATTTCATATTTCTCATTAATGCAAGGTTTGTTTGCAATTTTGTCACCATGATACAAAAAACTAAAGATCTGTGTAAAACCTGAGATTAAACAATTCAAAAAAGAAGTCAATCAAGAGAAGATTGTTTTTTTAATACTCTGTAGCTGAAAAATGTGAAGTCAGTTTGACACATTTAATGATTATTTTATAAAAGAATGACAAGAAAACACATTTAAAAACGAATTAATACATAAAAATCTCTTTTTTAACGTTGGTTATCTGTAGTGGCAGCATTTAGTGGAAGCTGTCAGGTCAAATCATCACCCTGTGCAGTTACACAGGATCAGGATGATCTTGTAGTGTCTTCCATGTCTTTAACTATCTCCAGATTTTTTTTGTCCCTGAAAGAACTGACAAATAACAACACCTATACTGTGCTATGTTTCATTAAACATTATTTTACCTGAGAAATATGATGGAAAAAAAAAGTTTCTCAGCATTGACTGCAATGTTGAGACATTCCGTCACTTCTGGAGTGACTACTTTGAAAGATGATACATCTCATTGTACATTCCTTATTGATTCTAGTCTGTTTGCTGTTTTATATTTGTTAATAATGGTGATTCAATTTGTTTTACCTGAACCTGCTTGAGAAGCAGGACAGACTTACACTTACACACATCACAGAGCAACAAACATTTATTGATTATATTTTTTAGACTCTATGCTACTTTAATGTAACCTGAGCTGTGTTTGTGTTCAGCATCAGGCACCCTGCTGGGCAACTACAGTTTACATGTGTTAATATGATGTTTTGGTGTAGGTACCGTGTGTAGCTCAAGTTTTGCTCTTCATCATCTTAGGCCACTGTAAAATTCTTCTTGAAGCCTATATGAATTTTTATTGGCATTTTTATCTTATTCCTGCCTTTGAGAATACAGTAGGCTCTGTAGAGAAAATCTGCACTGACAACCTAATACAGTTCGCCTTAGTGGACCTCTGTGGGCACATATCATGCATTGATGCCTCTGCATACAGCACTTTTCTACTGAGTCAAAGCTTCCTTCTCAACTGGAATCCTTCATCCAAGGTAAAGGTATCAAGCATCTGGACTATATTATTTCACAATGTTTGATCTGCCTCCATACAGACTGGTATATGAGTCACCACTCAGAATATATTAACTATGGGTCACTCAGTATTGTCATCCACTCCAACTTTTCATACAAGTGTAGGAAAATACAAACACAACCTGTAAGGTGCAATTACATTTTATACTGTTTTGTAAAAATGTATTTTTGTGTCTTTCGTTTTTGATTTTTTTTTTAATTAATAAATCATTTAAATGTTGAAACATCAGTATGAATAAAAGACTAAAATTGTGGTAAGAATAAAATGTAATTATCATTAGATAATTTGGGATAGATAATTTACTATAATGGTATTGTCTACCATTACTATAAAGGTCTTGTCTGCCAAAAACCCATAGTTTTTTATGTTAACAGAAGTGTTGAGCAACAGCCAAGTATGGTCTATACTGTAGTATTCATCTTCTGGGTTTCGGATGAAGTGGGGCTGATGGAGACGGTCTTGTCTTGGTGAAAGGTGGGCTGAGAAGTGGCAGAGAAAGTGAGAACAAATACTGCAGACCTGAGGAGGGGATCTGATGGCACTGCCATGTTACAACTGCAGTGAAATAAACTTGTGTCAAGAGGTTAATCAGGAGCCAAACTGAGGTCACTAAGTCAAGTGGTGCTTTAGATTTACTTGTTTGACCCCTGTTTAGTGCAACATATTGCACCTCCAGTGACTGTGACTATCACACTATTATTTATTAGCTGTCCGCCTTCTCTACAGGTTTTTCAGGTTAGTCAAAACAAACATTTAACACCGCTGCGAGACCGATCCATATTATAGTTCTGGCAGATCAGTGATACCAGCCATTTCTGCGAAACATAAGCACAACACAAGACATGATCCTGTCAAGACTGATCATAGAATCGGATGTTTGGTTTGGGGTTTTGACAGAATTTGGCATAACATCACCTAACCTGGCAACCTGGCAACGCGCGGAACTTCCGCAGCCAATCAGAATTCAACTTGAATTGACGCCAGCTAAACTCAACGATACGCTGGCTAAAGTCGAGGGATAGCCCGCTCTGTCGATTAAGGGAAATTAACTACCTGAAAAGTTAGTCTTTTACGCGAAAAATAACCCAGTATTTGCCGTCATTAAAAGTGGTGAGCAAGTCGATTGATACTGTCGAGTTTTCCTGACTAGCCATGTAATGTCATTTGTTTCCATTTACATGCCGACAAGAAGAGATTTGTAATTAGGCTAACCAGCGTTAACGCTTAAGTTAGTTTTTTCTGTTATGCTATTGAAGTTTGCTAGCACTTGGCTAATTGAGAGTAGAGTTTCCAGAGCGGCTAACATTTTCATTTTGTGAACCCCGACCTTACAAAAATTCAATCTGTAATTTTATGTTGCTGGACGTTAATGCAGTGCGCCTACAAGGTCCGCGAGAGAGTGTGTGTGTGTGTGTGTGTGTGTGTGTGTGTGTGTGTGTGTGTGTGTGAGTGTGAGAGAGTGAGAGAGAAACAGAAAGATGGATAGAAAGAAATGTTTGCTGACAGGCACAGTTTAGCGAGCACTTAATCATTATTCCATCAAGGGCGAGCCAAGCGCCATTATCAGATACGTTACCTGAATGACTTCCTGTCATAAGAACAAAGTTAGAGTAGCTCCCTAGTAATGTATGCATGTGACTTGACTGCATCACGTCCAACATCTGCTCACCATCAACACAGACCACACATCAAAGCAGGTTTTAGCATGAAGCATTTCCTTTCATGTTGGTGAAATGTGTAGACAAATTAATGTAAGTAAAAACAACAACAAACAAAAAAACGAATACTTGCAATGGTGGTGAATTAGATGAGAGTGAAAGCAATGTGGCAGTATGTGTGTGCTACTAGAGGATATACACAAGAAATGTTACTGAGAGAATGTTATGCTGGCTGAGCTTTCTGGAGGGCCAGTGGCATCGGGTGCATGCATTCATTACGCTGAGTACAGTGGGTACTCCATCTTCATATGAATATATTAATTTACCTTGATATCTGATGCGTTTATTACCATGCATATGTGAACAGACAAATGAATGCAGAGTGATCTGTCATTGGCTTGTGTAATTGATGAGAGCAGAGAGATGAATAGACACCTGTAAGCGCTACTGGCAGTAGAGCAGGCAGCTTTCTGTGACAGCTAGCCTCGTGTTATTTCATGGCACGCTGACTGAATTACTGATTAAGGATCAACTTATCATCCTCAGATGCAAGACTCATGGAACTAATTTCCCTTAGCATAAAAGTGCCTCCTGCTTTAACTGTTGTCTTTCCATAGTCAAATGTTCAAAATTGGGAATTCTGAATTTTAACAACGAACACAGCTGAGTTATAATTGCAGCACAATTTCATGCTACATCCAGTCCTGAAGGCTGGAAAGGTCAAACTGAAAAGAAACATGCTCAGAACTGTAGTGGGATCCTCTGGGACGGGGCTTGTCTGATTGGTGGCATTTTATAGCGTTGTCTGACTACAGTGATACTAACCAGGCAGAGACATGAATGTAACATCAGCCTAATATGCTCTCACTTTAAGCCTGGACTTGAAAAGTGCAGCTCAGACTGTCTCTCGGGGGCCCTTTCACTCATGTAACATTAACACAGAACGCTGATTTGGTCTCACAGTTGTACCACTTTTCCCTAACTGCTCATGTGTTACAAATACTGCATCACTAACAAGCTCTTCCTCTTCCTCTCATTACCATTGCTGTCCCATCCTGACATCCTGATGAGCAGCACAAAGCCAACTAAATCTACAGAGAAAACTGTAAATGGAAAGTCTCATAAGAAGGTAAATCACCCATTCTCTTCTCTTTGTTCTTATTGAAAGACAGATCTGGATAAAATTTGACCTGATGTCCCATTTACCTTAATGGAAATTCTGTGTCATCTTGACCAGGGGAGGGTGTGTAATGATCATGAGGGTCCAGCCATAACTCTTGTCCTCTCTGGAATTACCATATTAGATACAAGGTTGAAAACTCCAGCCCCTGTTACCCACTGACCTGAGCTCAGACTGACATAGCTACAGATTGTGCAACAGCTTGTCCCAGTAGGTTACTTGGATGCACTTGGATTCCCACAACACTTGCAGAGTATATTTACATGCATACCAATACCCAGGCTGTTGGAAGTAATTATTTTAGGGCAGTGTTTTGATTACAGTGTGTAATGGTAACACGATTCATCTGATAACATGAGTTTATTTAATAATCATTGTACTGCCTCCCACTCCACAGAACAGTGCTGTGTTTAGGGCTGCAACTAATAATTATTTTCATTTAAAATAATCTGCCATGTATTTTTTTTCAGCCGATCAATAAAGCCTAAAATTGTTTTATCTATAAAATCCCAGAAAATTGTGAAATAGTACATAATAGTACATTATTCAGAGCAAATGTAAAATGTGCATAAATGTACACACTAGAGGGTATGATATGAACTCTTTTGGTTGTAGAATGTTTGTAGACTCCCTGGATATATTTGTTTATGTGCCAGAGCTTAGTGTGTTACTGTGCTGTGGAGTGGGCCAGCTTTGTGAATATACTTGCAGTGCACTTATGTTATTTTAAGCTTTAATTCATGTCCTCCCCTTAGGTCAAGACACCTAAGACAGAAACCCTGGAGTCAGCCGACAAGCCAAGGTAGGAATGAAATCTTAATGCCAACAGAATGTATCTTATTAAAGGCCAAGATAATATGATGACAAGCTACTATGGAGCGATTGTGCTCGAAATCTTATTTTTCTCCACTTTTTTCCTTCTCTTCCCTCCTGAGGTGTTGGAAATTAATTCTCATGTTTTGATGTTCAAAAGCCCTGGATAGAAGCTGTTCCCGTTTTATACAATGTGTTAAGCTCTCTCACAGAAAATTAATTTTACTCTGCACTGAAGACAAATATCTGTGACTTGTCAGGAAAGTAATAAATGAGAATGCATGGTTTGAGTAGTTGGATGCTCAGCAGGGTGTTGCAGTGATGGCGGACTTTGGCCGAAGACCTGCTGCGTCGAATCTGTCTCACAGCAGTGTTTGTATAGAGTTGTTAATGGATTGTTTCCCAGACACGGACTTAGCCCAGCCCAATACGAGGAGTGACATTTCAGAGGAGGTGTCAGTTGGAAAAACTATTTAGCTAAATTCTGTCTTTAAAAGTTTCTCTTCAGTGTTTTTTCCCTTCGGAAAGGCTCAGGTGGTAGCTTTGCTAGTTGAGTGGGTTCCATGCAGGGAGGAAAGTTAAGGCAGCAGAGTTAAGGAAGAAACATAAGGCTATTAGAACCACAGACTGTAAATGTCAATGGACGCAGTGACCCGCCCTCCTTTGTATAGCTTTTTATGGATTTTGCTCAGTGGTGCAGTATACCAAAAAACATGACCATTTCTACACAACTTTTTTTCTCTTTCCACATTGAGCAGTTGAACTGAACAGCTTGGCTGCAGCACACGCTTAGGTTTGCAAAGTAAACCTAAAAAAGAGCAGGGGGACAGTGGCTCACAAGTAGTTTGCTTGCTGCGAAGGTTAAGAACATTGATGTGTCAGTAATTTCCTCAGGAATGAATGTGATTGTGACACATTGTGACAACTGCAGGCAGGCGATTGGATTTCTGCATTTACTTGTCACATTAAAAATACTTCCCTCGCTGATGGGAGCTGACACACAAAGCTTTATGCAAAAGGAACCTGTTGGAACCAATTTAGTCATTATGGCTGTATTTGGCCTGTTTTCTCCTAAGCACACTGTAAAAGAAAAATCCACTAATACACAGTCCAGACCAAAGTATATGGACAGTTACACATTTTTTGTTCCTCAGGCTCTGTGCTTCAGCACATTGAAATAAAATAATTGATACATTAAAGTGCCAAGTCTTAGCTTTAATTTGAGCAGATTTACATCAATATTTATAGGACTGTGAGGGAGTTGTAGCTCTTCTAACACATAATACCCAAACTGCAGGGGTTCAAAAGTAATTAGATAAGCATACATGAAGTGAAACAATATTTTCATATTTAATGTGTTTTAGAAAATTCTTTGCATCCTTTATATCTCCCACATAGTTCTTTCTACATTTATATAAACCCAGGAAGAGCATCATGGAAGTAAGAGTAAGCACTTGAAATATGAATGTATTTTTGTGTAGTTAGGGCTAGAGCCCCTCATTATGTTGTAATGTATTTGTGAGCTGCACAGGTTCTGCACAGGTATGCTGGAAGAAAAAAGTACACATACAGTTTAATTGAACTTCACTTCCTGGATAAATTTTAAGATCAAAAAATAATTTAAATGGCAGTGTGATGTTTTATTAAAGAAAGTGTAGTGTAAAGCATAAAGGTCAGTGACGACACTTGTCATACCCATTAGTAAAAAACAAAACGGTACAGTCACCTTGTTTTCTTTTATACTAACTCACAGTATGTTCAAATGAAGGAATACACTGTGAAGATTGATTCTGCTATTATGTTGGAAAAGGTACAGGGCAGCAACTTCTGTCTTACTTCAGTTATATACATGCTGTGTACATAATATATGTACGCTATGGGTCCGTTGTATACAGAGAAGTGAATGAGTGATTTCTGATTAATGAATGAATGAAGCTCATTTCTGTTCAGGTATGACAGTGAGCTAGCATGTACAATACCAGTACTCTGACATCAGTTTTATTATTTCCACCTGTGCTGTTACTACTGTGACATCTGAGTGACTGGGAGAGAGCTCAGCACCCTCAATCAGAAGCCATCAGGGGCTTGTACTGTAGAGGGGGTGCATTAGGCTCATACAATGTGTACCAGGTAGTTGCTAACACAGTAGGTTGTAATTGGGTTTCAGTGAGCCAATTTGACAATTATGTGCTGCAGTGCTTTACATTTTCCCCATTTCCTCCTTAACTAATGTTATATTATGTTAAAGGGGAACATTGTTATTTATTAGCAGTGGTGACTCTAATTTGTTGATTTCTTAATTTGGGCCATTTTCTTACCCACCAATTCCTCGCTCTGTGGGGAAATCCAAGCTTGCAGTGTGCTTGTGTAATTATTTTTTTTAATTTCTAATTGCAGTAATTATGTCATTATCATTACTGTTTTGATAATGTTGTGTAATTACCATAATTATGTGTGATTTCTTTTGGTCAGTGAGTCATCATTGTGTGCTTAAGGATTTTTTTTACTCTATTCCTCATGGCAGGGTAATTTTGTCCTAACTCTTTAGCCGGGAGTGTGGCAGGCAGCAGTGAAAAAGAGCCATTAAGCTTTTATTCTGCCTTGTTATTAGCTTGTTAAGTAGGGGGTAATTCAACATCAACATTTCAAGTCAGAGTTTTTATGACAAAATAGAGAAAAATCAGACCACTTGTCTGAGTACCACAATATTTAAGAAAACCTCCCTTTTGTAAACTTGAGTTTAAGAGGAGTGGTTGATTGAATTAATCCCTCATCCAGCATAAATGCAGAACTCATTAAGTTCACAAATCAGACCAACATCAGATTGGGGGGAAAAACACATTAATAGCCACTGCTAAGATGATATTGGTTAGTCAACTTTCTATTAAGGACACTGACTGTTCTTTTTGTGGTTTAGCAAGTCAGTGAAAGAGGAGCCAGAGGATGAGGACTTTACTGTGACAAAGAAAGGGCTGAAAAGGAAAAGAATCAAAGATGAGCCCATGGAAGGCCCGTCACGCTCCACTGCCACACCTGCGTAAGTGTGACCAGGTCTCTAAGCTTTTGGTTGGCCTGAAATGAAATACTTCTTTACATGTAGGCTTTTCTTGATATTAGAGTATGGTTAACAAAGTTGTTTTTGCATCCTAAATATGTAAACATGTAAATATTTTTAAGGTAATGACATCTAACTTTCAGTTTTTCCAGTTTTTCCATATTGTGCAAGTTATTAGTATTCTTTCTGTCTGTCTGTCTGGATACCTTCAGCTCTAAGAAAAAAAATAAGCAACATGGGCAGGAAGATGAAAGTGACGGAGAGGCTCAGAAAAAGAAATCAAAAAAGAGAAAGGAAAAGGTAAATGTGTCCTCCCTTGGTAATCTGTCTCCATCAACAGTACTCCCACTATATGACGTTTGCTGGAGATGCATTTCATGGTGGG
>BRZM01000647.1:0-26611 GCA_033238685.1 Lates japonicus | reverse complement strand
AAAAAAGCCCATTACATCTAAATTCCCTAAACAGCCCAAAACCCAAAGATGAGCACAAATATTTACATTTGTCAAGTACATTTTTGTGATTTTTGCTTGAATAATGACTAAAGTGATAACCTGATTGTTAGAATTATTGTTGATCAATATTCTGTTGGTTGATCCATCAGTTAATCATCCAATCGTTTTAACTCTAGTCCCTGTAAAAGTACCTTGACATCAATGATCTAAGGCCCTAACTAGAGCTGAAATGTCATTGGCAGACTGATTAGTCGACTGACAGAAAAATTAATCACAGAAAAACCATAATCAAATACTCTTAAGTGATTTTTCAAGCAAAACAAGAATTCAAAGATCATTGATTGATCGTTGATTCACTGATTAATTGAGCAATTTGAAGACATCACCTTCTATTCTAGGTGTCTGTGAAGCACATTTTTGCTACGAATCTTCACTATCTGACATTTCATAGACTCAACAACTGACTGAGAAAGACTCAATGTATTAAGCAGTAATGACAACAGCAGCTACTCAAGGACCAACTTCAAAACCCACACACAGTCATGGTTCATAGATGCACACACACACACACACACACAGGTGTTTTCAGTCAGTTTAGCTAATCAGACCTCTCTCCATCACTGTGTGGGCCTGTACAGGCTGTGTTTGATTGATAACTCCCTGACTCGCCAGTTTTGTTGCACAGGACTAACAGGAGAAGTACAACTTACACCATATCATACTTAAAAATACAGAGTTTGGTGGCCTCACGTTGCCCAGCATACCTCCACCCAGCTACACCCTAATCAGCCGTAATAACCCATGAGAGTTTGTACAGGGTACAAGTATGCAATAGTTAAGAGGTTAGAGATCTTTATTCACAGCAGACATTCTCACTTGTCACTGCAGAAAAAGCACACGTGTTACCAATAACACTGATGATTTTTCTGTTCCACTAAGTGTCCCTGTAAGCCATGAGTGAACCAGCATGCACAATACCACAACTCTGGAACTGCTTCACCTAAATGGAATTCACTGCAGTCATCGTTAAAGTTATTAATTCCACCTGTGCTTTTCCAGTTTTAACATGTCAAAATGTCTGCCGTTAAAAGGGTCTGTCGGCTGCCCCTCTCTTCAGTGCAGAGCTCCCACTCTCATAAAACGATGCGAACCTCTGAGGTGCGCTGGCTGCACCCTGTGGGTGTCTGCATCGCTCTGCTGTTCCTTAAAAAATCCCCACAGTGGAGGCACCAGAGAGATAATCCTGCAATGTCCCAGATCTTTATTGGGACTGAGCCCCTGATGGGAGTTAGCAATGAGATTTGAACACAGTGTCGGCCAAGTTTCAATCAGAGGAAAGAGTTTGGTAAAGGGGCAGGAGAGGATTTGCAGCAGTGTGGTGTCCCCATGCATTCAGAATATTACTAAAAATTACTTTGAGCAAAAAGACGTTTTCTGATGTTCTGTGAGCACTGCAATATATTCCTCAGTGACTGTCCCACCATACAGGCTGAACCACCAGCCTCGCCCACCTCAATTTCATGTCTTTATATTTCTAAATTAGCTGCTGATTTCTCATCCCATTTGTATGCAAGTGTACCAGAGATGAAACAATTAGGTGTACTCATCAATAAATTGACTGACAGAAAATGAATCTACAACAATTTCTCTGATCAACATCATTGTTTAAGTAATGGCTCAAGCTGAAATGCTAAATATTCTCCGGTCACAGCCTCTAAAATGAGGATTTGCTGCTTTGTTCTCTGTTACAATATCACTGTGAATGTATTATTCTGTGGGTTTTGGACTGTTGGTTGGACAAACCAAGACACAGAGACCTCACCGTGGGCTTTAGGAAACTCTGATGGGCATTTTCCATTATTTTCTGCCATTGCAGAGACCAAACGATGAACCAAAAAATAATTGTCCCTAAAGTCACTCACACTAAAGCAACACTCACTCACTCCCTGTCACAGGGAAACAGGCTGAAGACAGAAGCACCTCCTAAATCTCACACTGCATTGCATAGATTAGGATGAGAGGTGGACTATCTGTAGATATTAAATTACCGCAAATACTCAGAATAATTCAACATTCTAGTCTCACAGTCATGCCAAGTTCAGCTGGACTGCTCCCACATTCAGCATCTCATGACTGTGCCATTGTCTGAAACATACGATGAAGCATGTGTGGTGGATTTAGTGCTGCTCTCTCAGCACAACTGCCTCTTATTGACCCAAATGCACAACAATGGGGATGCACAGATCCACACGGACCCACGAAAAACACCTCACATCCAGCCTGCGGTGTTCCCGGAGAGGCTCTGACGGGCTGTGATCAGGCTTAAGCCGCTTAAACTTACCGAGCTTTCCCCGGGACTCCTCCAGCTTCTGGATCTGGTTCTCCAGGAAGAACATGGCCACTGCGAAAGCCAGCAGCGCCAGAAGCTGCAACTTGGGCGGCATCATGACTCTGAGCAGCCCCATCAAATCATCCAGAGAGGGATATGGTCAGTCCATGCTCAGAGGAGGAGACACTGAAAACACATATACATACACACACACAGCGACGACGGTGATTACAAAGCGGCTGAGTGTCTGTGCATGGCCCTCTCTCCCTCTGTGTGAGTGGATATCTCCCAGAGCTCTGTTTCAAATCCTCTGGTTACCTCAAATGCGAAGTGTTCATATTTGGCTTGGTTATTTCATCAAGTCAGCTCCCAGCAGCGGAGCGTCGTAAAGCTCTAGAGATTTCTCCACAGAGCGGATTTGTCCCCCCCGGGGTGTAGGAGCGGTGGTACCAGCCGCTGTCGCCTGTGTCCCCCATGTAGCGCTGTCCTGTCCCGGCCAGTGTGTTCACCACCGTACCAACGACAGACTATTACTACCAGTCAGGCCATTGGGTGTATGAGCAGTCCACCACGCAGCTGCGGCTTTCTATTCGCCAACTATCGCTGGCTGTTCAGCCCGGACTGGACCATGTTCACAAACAGGTCTGATCCCCGACAGCAGATGTCGCACTTTTTTCTCGAAACATGACAGCAGTAGAGGCGAGGAAGAAATTACGGGTCGACCATATTATATGCCAAAATTCAATAAACGTAAAATTTAATTAAACTCGTCTTAATATGTGATATATTTGTAAAAATGTGTGTATAACGTATATGGATTATGGTGTAGTTCAGCGGGCGTTGACGTTTTTTTGAAAAGAAAATTCGTCGGTTATGAAGTTTAACGGTCAGGCGCGACGGGGTTTCACTCCAGTGAAATACAGGGGTCCTCTGAGTCGCTTTCGCTAACAAAGCAGGATCCAAAATGTCGGGAGAGGTATATCTCCTGTGGCTCCTCTCGCTCTTACAAACGGTAAGTTTATCAACAATGAAAATTATAAACTGTCGCCGCTTTCTATAAGTTATTTGTAACTAACATAATCGAGTGGCGAAGCTGTCAGCTGCTTAATGTTACGTGCAGTTTTTGTGAATCACATCCTGCCGTGCCCGCAGCTTCAAAATGACGTGGCTCAACCTCAAAAGCTACGAGCCGTGATGGTGAACTGAAGCCTCCTTAGTGTTAATGTCTATCACATTTTACTTATCCCCGTCAAAACCTGAGTCCTGCTTAGTAAAGTGAAATGTGTGTCATCAAAACAGTACCAATCTAGCAAGCGCTAGAGTTACAGAGAACCATACTAATTGTAATAGATTTAATAATACAAAGTGGTAAAATTCTGTCCACATAGCCTATAAACGGGACTTTTAATTGGGTCGTATTTTATGTGCATACATTGGTTTCCAAAAATCTGAGACCAGTTTCTTATTCGAGTGAATGGAAAAATGGAGAACACACTGAACACGGATTTCCTGGATCCTGAAAGCGAAACAGATCATGTTTTCATTACCTGTGAGCATCTTTATTAACTTGTATGCCAAAGAAAAGCTGAGAAAACAAAGCACCTCGGAACAGCAGCTGAGTCATCGGTTATTCACTGTCATTAAGACAGCAGTCCTGTAATGATGTCCTGTAACAAAAAGGATGAACACACCTCAGACTGAAATATCCTGTTAATTGCCCTAGTTGTTTACACACATTCATATCAGTCAATATAACCTCTTGTATCTCTTGTAGGAAGTGTACTTTTTCAATTGTTGATTGAAAGTACCAGTATAAATCAATTAGATATTTAGTTTTTGAGGCTGTTTGTCACCCTTCATAAGAACTGGCAGGCAGGCAGTTTTTAGAGTTGGCTTTATTCTTTTAATGGAATGAATACTAAACTTGGTTGACTGAGGTGATAGCCCTTTAGGCCACGGAAAAGTAAGCCCACACATTGTTGATGGTTGATCTTTGTTTTGTAGAATTATTCATGGTAATACTCACATTAATTGTGGTTACTATTTGAGTATTTCATTGCACTTTAAAGCACAGAATTGTCCACCATATAAATCCCTAATGTCAGGCTTCTTAATCAGTCGCCCACTTTGCTTCTGTGTTGTTTTACATATAAGAGGGGAACAAGCACTTAGTAAAAACTTGTCTTTTTCTTTTTCCCCACTTTGTTTCCCTTCCGTCTCCTCCTTCCTCTGTCCAGCTGTCGGTGTATGGTGCCGAGCTGTCGTCGGAGGCGTGCAGGGAGCTGGGCTTCTCCAGCAACCTGCTGTGCAGCTCCTGTGACCTGCTCGGGGAGTTCAGCCTCACTAAGCTCCAGCCCGACTGCCGGCAGTGCTGCCAGCAGGAGGCCCAGATGGAAGCTCGCAAGGTAAAGGGAACAACAGAGCCTGTGAAACTGCCAAACAGAAAGTAATTGCCTGTCTAGATTCAGTCACAGCGTGGAGCATGTTGCAAAGACCTCAAAAGGGGGTTCAGTGAGAATAGAAGTGCAACAAGGTTAACAAAAGTGCCCACAGTAACGTGATTAAATGAAAGACTCTTGCTGTTTGAGCTGCACGACTGAGACTTGACAGATCTGATGATGCTCAACAGAACAACAGTTAATTAATTGTGGGGTCTTGAGTTGATCTGTGTGCTATCTCTAGTCATTTTCTAGTCATGTGGCTGATGGACTCATCAGTGGGTAGTAGTTTCAGTCCAACGACCTCTGAGTCAGAATGTGTGACATGTATTGACAGGATCGCACCCCCCCAGCATTTAAACTGCTACTAAAAACAACCTAGTTTTAGCCTTCCTGTCGCTGGGTCTGTTGACACTATTTGCAGCTGTGCATCAGATCTGAGCTGCCACACACAAACTCTGTCACTAGCTGTCTGTCTCAGTCTTTCTCTCTGATGTTCAGAGTCGAGGCTCCTTAACCCTGGCTTGACAACTCCCCATGGGGTCGAAATGAGGAGGTGTTACTAGGTGCTCATTGCTCTGGTGATTACAGGAAATTCAGAAGAGGTCCCTGCTGTGCTCTGACGGATAAACACTGTGTGAAGTGATGGTGGAAAAACAATGTAATTTTTCTTTGATTAAGCAAGCCCCCAGAGCGTGTGTGGTATCCTAGCAACAGCACCTTGGAAAAGTGTAGTGCACACCTCATTACACCTCTTGATGATAATTCTGCTTCAGACAGACTCTTAGAGGAAAGATTACTCCTTGTTCCTCACGATTTGAGTGAAAATGTCACTTACAGGAGCAATTGGCTGTCTCCAGCTGCACTGTGAGGGTACCAGTAGAAACGACGGTGTCACTAAGCACATTTTCTCCTCAGACAGCAACAATTATCTGCCTTAAGAATTCTTTGAGTCTCGCAATTGACATCAGTGCTGTGTCATTAAACCCTCTGAGAAATGGCTTATTGCTCAGCCTAGTCGATTAGTAAGATTCACTGAGCATGGAGGGCATTTCGGTTACTCATTTTCAAATGTGTGCTCCTCTGCAGAGTACCCGCGCATGGCAGCACCTCAGCTCCCCTGGGTGCCACTTTACAGTATGTCTCTGTAGAGCATGAAAACCTTTCTCAGAGTCTCTCAGGTCTGTGTGGTGTACAGTCGATGACAGTAACGGGAGAAGCCTCCATTACTGGGCTTTAAACCCTTTAAGGATTGGTCTGACAATATTCTACATGCACCATTTACTTTAGAGTAACACCGTGCCCAGCTGTACAAAATTATTTACAGGGTATCTACAGGGAAAGAAACACCTTGAATTCAGTTCCTCCTAAAAAAAGTCTTAAATAACAGATATCTGTTTTTTTGGATGTGGTTGCAAACTGTGGGGAAACATTTTATATCTCTAAACTACAAGTGAAACAGTGGACTGTGCGTGCAGCAGGCTGTTCAAGACTTAAATTAACCTAAATTAAATCATAATTTTTTAAACGGATCAATCCATACATCCATTTTCTGCCACTTATCTGGGCCCAGGCCACTTAAATTGATAAATTATTCTGTTATTATAATTATATACAGCAGGGAAGTACTGACAGAAATATGATATAAATGTCAAGACTTCATAAATAATTGTAGGCTTTATTATCCCTACTGGTTCTCCACCATCCTTTGAAAGGTATGAAAGTGAAAAAGGTATTAAACTGAATTCTATATGGGATTATGAGGGTCTTAAAAAGTCTTGAGTTTAATTGGATGAACCTGCGTTTATTGGGAGACCGACTAAGGCAAAGAAAATCCCTTAAACCGACATCTTTGGGCATTTAAAGTCTTCACTGTGATCTAAGATATTACAGGTCTTTGTTAGACTTAAAAGGGCAAAAGCTGCCGATCATATTTTATCAGGACCTTTTGTTTCTTGTTAACTTTTTGTCTCATCTGCTTGGATAATTCCTCTGTAGACAGTATTACATCATTTATGTTTTCATATTTTAGGTTGTAGTGAACATAGCTGATCTCTGCTTCTGTCTATAAGGTTGATAGAGTACCAACCACATTAAGACAATACGTGGATGGAGTAAGGGAGAGTGTATGTTTTTGGTATTGAAAGACAGACAGGGTGAGTAGCTAATTAAGGGCGTTTCAGACTGTTAAAATGCTCCAATGAGTCCATGTGGAGACGTCTACTATTTGTTTCCTAGTTTCCAGTTCTCAGCAGAGCCATGACTCGTCTCTGATCTGCCACGTGTGGTAAAACGAAAAGCACGATAATTGAATTTCAGCCGTGTTGGATTGTTTACGGAAACTCAGGGGATGAGGGAAAGAGGAGAGGATCTTAGCTTGCATGCTTAATTTAATTTGCTGTGTGAACCAGCCGACCAGGCCGTTTACCGCTCTCCTCCCCTGAAAAAGGCGAGCAGAGCACAGTCTTGAAATACTGCCGTGACACTCCAATTTCCTCTAACTTATTGTTTATTGGCGCTGGAGGTTTGATTACAAGTGAGCCCCGCACAAACCACCATCCATCAGCCCTGCTCCATATGCACAGGCTCACAGTTTAATGACCCCCAAGGAGTCGCCCGGACACGTTTATGAATTAGTCTGGCTGAATCAAATTACTCCTTTAGGCCAGGCATCCTACCACCAGCAGAGCCGCCGTCTATTCTGTGTCTGTGTGCGAGCATTGATGTGTTGGGGGGGTGGAAAAAGCCCTCCTCCTGGATACCTTACATTGTGTTTCTTTGCACACAGCTTTATGCTGGAGCCATCCTAGAGGTGTGTGGATGAAAACTGGGGAGGTTCCCTCAAGTCCAAGGTGAGTTCTTTTTTGGGGCACAATTACACTCCAATACTTATTATCTTGTTTTGAAATATCCACTCTCTTCCTGAAAACGAGCTCGCACCTTGGGTGATTCTGTGTCTTAATCAGTGCAGATGAGTGTAAGATATATCCTTTTGAAATGACTTTTTGCAGTAGGTGGTCTAAAGCGCCTGTGGGCTGGTTTTCAAACAAGCTTTTGAAGTTTTTTATCCTCTGCGTCTTGGGAGCAGACCTCCCATCTCTGCTTAGTATAACATTTGGTTAATTCAGTGTCAGGTTACGTTGATGGAGTTACTACTGCTCGCCTCAGTGTGGGGAGGGTGGGTGTTGGGGGGCTGTGCCATATGGCTGTTGTTTGTTTACTTCAGCTGTAGCCATCCTGTGTTCTCAACTGTCTCCTCCACTATTAACGCTGCATTTTCAGGAGGTTTTGCAGTTGTCACTAATTACACACCATGGTACCAAAATAGAAAGGCTAATTGACTGATTCATTACAAGACATTTGTCTCACCTGTGTTTTATCTCCTCAGCTTTTGTCAGGAGTGACAAGCCGAAGATGTTCAAGGGTCTTCAGATCAAGGTGGGGATGATGAATTGTGTTGATGATGTACCAGCATGATTTGTAATATCTCATGATGAGGCAGAGCAAGCCTCAGTGATTTCTAAGAAATCATATTATGTTGATCAGATGACTCACAAACATTTCTCTGAATATTTTACCATTTGTACTGAGGTTAAACCTGCTTTCTTAACACCCCTCCTCCTTTTCTCTCTCTGCCACTCACCCCCCTCCCACACTGCAGTACGTGAGAGGCTCAGATCCTGTACTAAAGCTTTTGGACGATAACGGGAACATCGCTGAAGAGCTCAGCATCCTCAAGTGGAACACAGACAGCGTGGAGGAGTTTCTAAGTGAGAAATTAGACCGGATATAGACACAAGTCCAATTTTTTTTTTTTAGTGAAAAGGTTAGTTCATCCAAACTACAAAGAAAAACATGTTTTACTACTTGCTATTTTATGTAGCTGTGCAGATAGTTTCTGTTTTATGTGCTGAGGCTTTGAGATTTCAGTCTCTGAGATTTGTGCCTCCGCTTTCAGGTGAATTAAATTTTGTTTGTGTTGCTCACAGCACTAAAAAATTACATTTAAAATATTAATTGGCATCTTGTCTTTCCCAAAACTGTGTCCTGATTACTGTAGATAAACCACCTCATACACTGTCAGCGGTGGAATTACAACTATTGAAGAAATTGTCTGAATTCAAACTGAGAAATAGGGAAACTGTCCTGCAGCTGTAAATGTAATTTTCAAATGTTTTAAGGACCACAAATGAAATTCCATTAACCTCCATTGTTTTTATGTTGCAGCAAAAATCTGAAGAGACAGATCTTTTGAAACCTGAGTAAATTAAACAGAAAATATATCTGCATGGTTAGAGATTACAGGGCCAAGTTAGAAAATGTTTTCCTCTATTTTGGGTGAATTGACCTTTCAGTTATTTACCAATTTGTACACAGCTCGGCCTTGATAGATGGTTGTTAAAATGACTGCTCTCTATGACTGTTTTTGTATCTGAAAGTCATGAATTTCTTGTCTGGATTTTACCAAATAACTTATGTTATGCGTGTGTGAAACAACACAATCACAGAGCACAGCAGAAATAATGATCAGCATTACTGATAAATCATGGATGAAATCTGCTCCATGAGGTTTGAGAAGACTTAACGATAGTACATCATGACCTGTTTAATTGTCTGTCTGTGGGAGTCTCTGTTTCCCCTCTGTCTGTCTGATATTCTTGTATAATTATTTTTTATATTGCTCAATATTGTGACTGATGGGATTTGTAGCAAGACTGAATGGATCCTAGTTGCTTTCCAAATGCAGATGTCTTTGTTTGAGGCACATATTAGTGAAGACCTCACAGTAAACCAGTGTTGGGATGTGGGGTCTGATGTATATTTGTGTTTTTCTGCATCTTCTGCTTCGGAGAGAAACTGGATTTATTGTGAATGCTTGTATTTGAGATGGAGGTTTAAATATGCAACAATAAACAAAGTCTGATGGTTTCTCTGCCAACAGCGTGTCCTTTAATTTAATGGAAAGTGCCACAGAATCACATGTGTTACCCCTGAACACATGACTGCCTTGTAAGTGCTGGACTTCAGACTGAGTCAAACCTATAGACATGAATGTGCTGATCTCTAGTGGTCTGAAACAGCACTGCCGCTCAGAGCTATGACAGGAGGCACTCTGCCACAAAATGAGCTGAGAAACAAGCCAGTCGTTGGGTTGCTATAATTTTGAATGTAACCTTTAAGACACATTTTAAGACATATATGTATTTGTGTCTTATGGGTTTTTCTTCCCACAAAATAGCTCCAACACATCACTGAAAATTCTCCTAATCTATTTTCCCCCTTATTGAAAAAATCAGACTGCCTACACGACTCTGAATTTACATCATTATGTACAGTGAAGGTCAAACATCCAAATGAAGTAACAGTAAGCAAAACACATTTCTGAGCTGAGGGGGACTTTCTGATGTCACATTCCTAAAACTAGGCCAAAGATACATCTAATCTATATATATAACTGAAGTATCACAATGTCTGTATTTGTGAATAAGGTTTTTTTTTTTTTTTTTTTTTTTGCTTCCTGAAACTCCTCTCATCATTTCTCTATGAAAAAGATCAGTGTATTTCTCTACCACATCTTCTGAAAGGGAAGCTGAGCAAAAAGCCATCAGATTGCCCTTTTCCAGTACGGAAATACTGAGCATGAAAAGACAACAAAAATACAGCGTATCACCTCAAGAGATACATTGGCATAGATCCACCATCGCTCTCCTTTTCATCCTGTTTCATCCACAGCCACCAGTCTTCAAAAACACAGGCAAGTAAAACAGTCAGTGTTCAGATTTTACCCTCCATGTTGGCAGCTTCTGTCTATGGAGAGGGTCTATACACAGTTTAAATACAGGGAATCATTGCTGCTAGTTGGTTACATACAGCAACACTTAAACCAAACATGTTGATAGATGGATACGTCCTCCTTTAATCACATGAGTCCTATAGTCATGTTCCATCCTTAATGACATTTTCAGAGTAATTGGAACCACTTGACACAGATATTTCAGAAATCAATGTTTTATTTTCAAACATAAAAATAAAATGATTTAACAAAACTGAAGTAAAAAAGCTTCAATTACACAGTGTCTGCACATTTGTAAATATCCAGTAAGATGTGCATGTGAAAACTAAATATTTTGCCATAACTCCTCTTCTATTCCACCTGTTATGTTTGGATGTGAGACGTTACAGATTATCAGACATTAAAGACGCAGTATTGAATGTATATATGAGGCAACTAAAAAAAAAAAAAAAAAAACGTCCCATAAAGCATGCTGCATGTGAAAAGCTGAAAAGCAAACTGTCAGTGTGTAAAGTTAGACATAGTTCTGCTGTCTCTTGCCGCCCTCTGAATGCTGGTCATCTAGGTCGGCTTTGGTGTGGGACTGAGGTTTGTAAACAACCCCGGGGTAACTGCGAGGCAAAAGACAACACATAGAATAAAGGTGATTCTGCACATGAAAAAGACAAGTTTAAGAAGCTTAGGTACGTTCTCATCATTGACTATCAACATAAATCTGTGTGGGACTCACTGTGGTTTCTCATCTTTCACCATCTCCTTGAAAGCCAGTGACTTCAGGATGCCTCCAATAACCAGGACACCCCCTCCTATCCAGGCTATAAACAGCGCAGGGCCAAATGTGTATCTGGTGAAGACAGATAACACAGTTCAGCAAAGCTAGATGCAGCAGGTCCAGCATGCGAATGATATGGAGATTATAACAAACATGAGCAAAAAATATTAAACTTAATGTCCTACGTGGGCATTCCTCCCATTCCTCCTCCCATTCCTCCTCCCATTCCTTCACCCATCCCCATCCCTCCCCCCATCATTCCTCCTCCATAGTTGTTGTAGGTGGACATCCTGAAACTGGCCACGATCTGACTGGCGTAGATGGAGGCTCCTGCAATGCCACACACACCTGAGGGAGGTACAGACAGGAAGTCAGCAGCTGATTTACCTCATAGAGAAACTACTAATATATATAACCCCTTCAAAATAACAGGCTTTATAATTAGTCAAAGTGACAAAATGACACTCAAAGTTCAGATGTTCCTTTTTGACTTCTCTCATGTTTATCTGAATTTCGAACCCGTACCGGCGATGATGAACATGATGCCAGCGGTGAGGCTCATCTTGGCCTTGGTGGTGTCCTCCATGTTGTTCATCGTGAGGCATTTCAGAGAGAAAACTGATATCACAGCCCCAAGCACGCTCAGTACCACACCCACTATCATCAGGGCTCGCACAGCCTGGAAGGCGCCTAGCGGACAGAGAACACACTCACTCAGAGACCTTTACATCGGAAAAATGAAGTCTGATGTTTCTGCAGCCGCACCCAGGAATTTAGAGATACTGAGGTCATGGGTCCAAATTCTCCCATGGTACTCAGCTCAACCAAAAAAGACAGCACGAATACAGTCTTTAAAATGTTTCAAATGATTCTAATTGTTCATATTGTATTTATACCATTTGGTTCTTTTTTCTGTAAAATTAATTTCACACACTGCACACTTTAGTTTTAATGGGAAACAAATTATTTATTTATTTTCTGGTCATCAAATTTAAATATGTGGTGTCTAAAATTACTGTAATCAACCTATAAAAACCCACCACGTGTTAGTTTTTGAAACTGGTAGAGTGTCAATCCCACCAGTTAGTAAATCCATTAAATTACTCAAAAAATACAGAGGACGTCTACAGCTGGAGGTTTCTCTAACTACTGGATAAGTCATGTCCAGCTTTAACCCCCCCACCAAAAAAATATTTTGTGTTGTATGATAATCTGACCCGTATTTTAATTTGAAAAGTCATATTACAAGTCTTAAATTCACCAGATGATGATGTGACTGTGTTTAATGTAATAATGTGGTCACTGTTTTCCTGCAGTAGGTGTGTGCCCTCTGCATGTTGTTTGTTCTGTGTCTGATAACGGTATTGACCAACTCTCAGTCTGGCCGTCCATTATAGTGACCAGAATGCATTGCAAAGGCAGTGCAAACACTGATAGGAGCGGGGCTGAAACGGGAACAAGAGTTTGGACGAGGACAACAGAAACTGAGAGTATTAATGATTTTAAAACAATATCTGTTTAAAAAACTATTTACTCTCAATAGTTCTGCCAATGAGAAATATTTTGCTTTCAGCTTTATCCCTTCAACACCTTAGTGAGGACCAGTCCAGGTTTCTTCCTCCTTTTATTTATTTAAAACCTAACACTATCAGGCTGATAGTATTATTTCATCTTCAGTTTTCTCTCACTTTGGCTTCAAAATTTGGTAAAATGTAATAATATTTCAACACTACATGATAATTTGACCTATTCATTTGTTCCAGGAGTTGTCATTTTAGTTCCTCTCGAATGATGGGGCAGGGCCAAGACTTAGGCCCTCTTAGATCTGAACAGGTGGTGAGAGAACTTCCTCCCAAGCCTGTGACTAGATAACTCCAGTTTAGCTACATTTGTTCATTTATTTATTTTTACCTGCTTCATCATTGTTCCTGTGATCAGAGAAAGCTCAGCGCACATCTAACAAAGTGTTCTAATGAGTGAGCCAAACTCTTTGAGTTTCCTCCGCAAGAAAACCAAATGAAACTTTGGCCTTGATGGTGAAGGAGTCTAATTCTGGACACAGCTTGATTACGTTTCATTATTAGCACAGCAAGGAAATTAAACTACTTTAGATGTAAGTAGATAAAGACTTACCTGAGAAGCCCAGGATGCCATAGAGTGGGCGACACTCAGTGAACCCAGAGGAGGCCGTCTCACAGTCCTGCCACAGACCCTTGTAGGTGTAAACAGATGTCACCACATCCCCCTGCCTGTCCTTGACACTCCATTTGTTCATGGCAGTGGCTGCGATGAGGGCTGCTGCACCGATCAAACCCAGAATGAATCCACCGTTCTGCAGGACTGACGGCGCCATCGTGGTCTTCTCCTTCAGAAATGAGAAAACAGTATGTAGTGTGTGTGTGTGTGTGTGTGTGTGTGTGCTGTGTGGTTTGTGTCCAGTTTGAATAAAAATCTTAATGCTCAAAGTAAAGCTGCTTATGTGAATGTGTTTAAGAAGAGGCACCCAAGGTGAACAGGTGTGTGGCACGGAGGCAGAGAATGAAACTGGGCAAACTGGCGCTTTGTAGTGATGGTGGTGTTGGGTGGAGGCGGTTGGGTTTCGCCCAGTGGGTGATACAGCAGTATGGGCTGGGCTACCTCATGTTGAGAGGTGTGGACACAGTGGCGATAGGCACACCTGGCACCTAAATGAGAACTAACCGTTTAAATGTAAATATGGGAAACTGAATCACTGACTCCATAGGGCTTTCAGTGAGCTGTTGGTCAGTGAGTAAATGATGCTGCAATTTGCAGACAAGCGTGGAAATACACAGAGATGAAGCAGAAATTAGTGTGTCACTGTATCATGTCTAACTTAATGGATGACAATCACAGGAAAAAGAAAGAACACACACATGACAATGAGAGATTCTGGGTCATGCTATGAATGTGCACAGAGTGTAAAAGTTCATATCGGGCCTCAAGTTGTCACTAAAGCAAAACCAGTGACGTAAATCCTTTTTCCACATCCACAGAAAGGTCAGAGGTCATTCTCAGGTACAGAGCTGCCTCTGAACCTGTGAGAATTGATAAACATTTGGTGTTTTGCTCAAGGACACATTAAAATTTTTTTATCTCAACCTCATCCTCCAGTCTGTTTACCTGCCCAGGTTGTCAAATGAAAAACTCTGACTGAGGCGTCCCAGTGGCCGAGGGTTTAAGATGCTGACTATGAAATTACAACATCCTCAACTCATGTCCAGCCAACAACACTTGTTTTATTCTGCTGTGCTATCTTAAGAAGGCAAAAAAGACAACCTTCTGACACTGACCCAAATATCAGGTCATTTCTGTTGTGAGGCTGATACAGGATATCAGTCGTCGTACTACGCTGTGCTAGACTGAAGCACGGTGGTTTCAGTGTGAGGACTCGTTCCCTCTTACTAACTGTGAAACAAACAGCACCTCATACGATTTCCATGATTCAACTTTTCACCTTATCACTTTGTCAACAACTGGGGAGGAGAGAGGTTTCTATTCTTCTCTTATCATCAGCCCGGCTCACTCTCAGAACAAACACACACATGGACGCACACAACAATACTCATACAGCGGTCACCAAACACGATGGGAGTAGAAAATGTAATCTTGTTTTGATCGTTTAGTTTCTGTGAACTTCTACTTTTTGCATCATATTAATACTTGTTTGTCTAAATCTCTGTACTGCACCTTATCAGGAGATTAAAAGACAGTTTGTTTGAATACAGGTGCTCAGGCTTCAGTCACATGAAAACACACTTCCCTCAGATTAACTTATCGATACCTGTAACATTTTTATTACAGCTGATGTCTGTCACATCTCACACATCTGAGTGACAGTAAAAAAAAAAAAAGAAGCAGTGATCCAGATAATCCCAAATACAAACAGTAATATCAATAAAATCACCAACCTCACATTGTTCACTGAACAGCATTCAACAGCTGACTCACTAGTGTAGGTGATTATATGAAATGTTTCTTTGTGAAATTCCCTTGAAAAAATCATGCTCCAAAGGAAAGAAAAAAGAGACTACAATTATAAAGCAATTCTTCATTAAAACATTTATTGTTTTCAGAAAGAAAAGAATGGTAAAGCAAATAATTGTAGGCAGGCCTACATACTGAGACAAATATTCTGGGAGATAAACAGGTGTTAGTTTCCAAATATAAGAATGCAAGAATAAAAAATGCAAAATTATGTTGTTGTTGTTTTTGCCTGCATTAATAATCATACCAAAACACATTGGCCCTTGCAGGCTCCCTTACATCCACAACACATTTCTGTCCGTCTGACTGACAGTTACTGTATGTGGACACAAAAGTCAGCTGATTTTGTTTGGATCCGTTATTTAGAAGAGCTTAAGTGGGGGCCTCCTGCACTTTGTTTTGTATTTATTCTCTTGTCAAAGCAGTAATAATAAAATAGCATCTTCACACCACAGTCATTACTCTGTATTTACATTTACAGACAGGGACTTGCAGTGTGTTTTTGGTGCTCAGCTGTGACTGATTAAACAGCAAATTATGGCATTTTGAAATGTTTTAAATCTCTGCGGTAGGACTGTAACATTCCCACAGGGTATTGAATAAAAGTGGACAGTTTTGCTGTAATATTTCTAGGATGAAAACATGTACTGAAGCCCAGTTCCTTTTCTTTTGTCATTTTATATGTTGGGGTCCTGTGCGCAAACTTTTCCTGTTTTAACCGTGCGTCTGTGTCACACACTGGAGCTGGGTGAAGTGTAAGAGTCCATGCCGCTCTTGGTCATCCCTCCAGGGAAGAGAATATATGCCACCTGAGGCTGTAAACTGGCCGCAGACCACGCGCTACAGTTACACGGCACCAGGTACCCGGGGCTGGAGGGTGACGGGTGGGTGTGAGTGTGCTGTCCGTGGCAAGCCAGACCTCCGATCCCTCCGGTCTGGTACCCAAAGGCGTGCGCGCCGTAAGGCAGAGCGCCCGCGGCCAGAGTGTGCGGAATCTCCGCCATCCGCTGGACAGCTCCGGTGCTGAACTGCGCCACCGGCTCCAGCAGAGAGAAGGACGATGAGGAGGAGGAAGAAGAGGAGGAGGAGGAGGCGGGAGCGAGGAGAGCCCTGGCTTTATCCCCGGGGACGAGAAAGGAGTCCATGGAAAATCCCTTCAAGTGCTCCGCTGCCTCCCCGAGCAGAGACGGCAGCGGGAAAACAAAACGGTCCCTCTTCAGGAGGCTCTTGGGTTTGCGCCGGGGTCGGTACTTGTAGTCCGGGTGCTCCTTCATGTGCTGAGCCCGCAGCCTCTTGGCCTCGTCGATGTACGGGCGCTTCTCAGAGTCGGAGAGCAGCTTCCACTCCGCGCCGAGTCTCTTGCTGATCTCAGAGTTGTGCATCTTCGGGTTCTCCTGGGCCATCTTTCTCCTCTGGCCTCTGGACCAAACCATGAAGGCGTTCATGGGTCTCTTGATGTGATCTAAAGGTTTTGCCATTTCAGGAGCTGACACATCAATTAAAGCACGCGCACGATCCTACTTTAAAGTGAGTCACCTCTCCAAAAAGCTCATGCTCCTCTCGTGCGTAAAAGGAAAAGTGACGCAAAGATAGACTGAGTTAAGAAATACTTTCTCTGTCGCTTAAAGAGCAGAAACTGTAATTCCAGATTGACTGAAGCGTTTGCACCAAGTGGAACTGAAAACTACATAAGGCGCAAAGCCTGGGCGCATGAATGGGAGTCGCACGGGACCAAGTTGGAAGCTTGTTATGGATGATGCTGGGCATGTCAACCTCTCATCACCACACCACTGTCACGGCGAGCCAAGCCAATGGGGAATGAGAGAGAGCACTGTAATCCCCTCACAAAAAAGTGACTGTACAACATTTCTGAGGGACTCCCTCCTCTCCAACAGTCCAGTCTCTCCACAGCTCCACTGAGACAGACATGAAACCAGGGGAGAAAGTCATCGAACATCAGCAGAGAGCTTCGGACTAAGTTTTTCTTCTTTTTGTGAGGGATGCGTGGATGATATTTTCCACTGCAGCTGCACATAGCTCTATAATGACCTGTATGGCTCATTTGCTCAATAATGAAGTGTGTTTCAGATGATCTCAGAGGAAGTTGCTGTATGTTTTAGTCATTTGAATCCATCTCATTAAACCAGGAGGGGTTCAGTAGCCTCCAAACATCCTTCATAGCCACCCCCAAACAAGACAGCATCTACATTTTTATTCTTTTATAGCTCTTTTATATTTTCTGAAAGAAACAAGGAAAATCATCTGAAAAGCAACAACATAAAACTAAAATAACTGTCTCACAGTTTGTGCCGGATTAGATCTGTCCAGGAAACTTTCAAGGGAATTACAGATTAAGTAAAGTGTTACTGTTTTATTCCCCAAACATTAAGGTGTAAATGTTGTTTCGAAGCCCTCTCCAGGCTACAAGGAATAAAAAGCTGGTGTAGAAAGACTGAATCCTGGTGAAAAAAGCATTGATAAAGTAGTGGACTCAGGTTAAAAACCGTCTAAGTTTTTAACTGCAGAATGTAACTCATGCAACGTTGCTAAAACTTCCAAATTCCCCTCCAAAATAAAATACAGAGGGCATTAAAACAAAATGAGAGCATTTCTCCAAACTTGCTTCCTTCGTCCATTTCACAGTTCTCACTCTTGCTTTTTAAAAACGTGTCTTTAAACTGACTCATTTAAATTCTTTCCCATGATGCCATGCAGGTTTCCTAGTTATTAATATGTGTACAAGTGGCTCACCTCTCCCTCCTCCATAGTCTCCACAAAATCAATATTAATCACAGCCATAATTCACTGGCCCTGGGTGACTCCATTGATTGTTACAGTTTTCATAATTACTATACCTTATCTGATCAAATATATGCTTCAGCCACCTCATCTGTTATTGAAATGACATTGATGGAGAAATGCCTGAGCACTAAGTTAACTGAATACATACAGTGTGCATGTACATGTATGTGCTTATAGGTAATGACAGGGGATTACTGTATGGAGTATATACTCAGGAAGCTCATTTTACAAGGGGGAATTCAATACCCACTCTCTGGGTGTCTGAGTGGGAGCTTCCAGGCCGCCTCAAAGGCACCCAAAATGGCTTCTGCAAAAAGGATTATTACCATGACAGAAGCATGATGTGTTTGTCCGTCAGACAGACCTGTGGCGGTTAGCTGAAGCTCATGGGTTTAGGTTTTGGAAGCAGCGATAAAGGTTAGATATCAGGGCGAGGAGGAGGCCTTTATTTCATTTACCTCCCACAATCAAAGGCACCGTGGGCCTCTTCAAAGGCAGAATAAATGGACACAGAAGATCCAGTGGTGCACGCCGCGTCAGTGGTGGCGATGATAAGACGTTTTCAGAGGGTGTTTTTTTTTCTCGCAGGTTTTGCTCAGAGCAGACGGGCTGGAGGGATAAAGTGATTGGCAGCAGGGGTCAGACAGTTGATCTGTCTCCTCATAGCTGTGCTGTTATCTACTGTGCTGTCGATTCAGGCCTCGCACGCAGGAGGCGCCCACTGCCACACAGAGACAATGATTACTTCCACAGAGGGACCGTGTTTTAGAGAGTTTTCAACAGAGGAGAGAAAAACTGTCTGAGAACAACAAACTGGAGAGGTGGAGCACATGAAGGGCAGTTTGGGAGAAATAATCTGTTTCGTTGTTGGTTTTGTCAAGGTTTATTTCTGCTTCGTACAAAACTTTCCGCCGTCTTATTTGGAGAACACAAGGAGTATGTGTTTTTTGTGTACTAGTCAGTGTTTGGTTTGACTTCTAAGAAAGGGCAGCATTTCAACTCTGGAGAGATGAGGGAGGGGGAAAAAATGGGTAATAAGAAAAACTGCCAGCAGCACAAAATGGCTGTCGTAATCCGGTTATCCCCCGGGCTCTAAAGATACTGGTCCTCTCCTTAGGAATCTATCTTTTCTTCTTATGTCAAAACTGTCCTCCATGCACTCAGGTGGATTAAGGAGTCACACTGTAGAAAGAAATTGACAGGTACAGAAAGACCTGGGGGTGAAAAGGAAATGAAAGATGACACAGAGAGGCAGGCCGGGCGCCTGGGCCGGGGGGGAGTGAGCCAACGTCTGACAAGAAAAGAATCTCTCAAGTCAACTACATGCTGGAGGAAAAAACTCTGAGGGTTCCTACTAATTTACTGCATTGATTAACAGAATAATTATTGGCAAATATGATTACTGATTATATATCTCTACATCTTGTGAAATGGCTTTTCTTTCTGTAAATGGCTGAAGTGTTTGACGACTGCATTGTTCACTGATCTCCAGGTTATACTGGGTTTACTGGCAGCTCCTCAGGAGTGTCCATTATTAAAACTCACTTAGAGCAGATTACACTGTAGATAGATTATATGCGCATACATGTCTCACATTATTGAAGACCTCAACAAAAGGCTTTGCTTTACACTGGCTGTTGTGAGCGTAGCAGTGGATGCTGTGGAACATGCCAGTTTTTTGCAACAGCCCAGTTGGCCTCCAGCTGAAGCCGAGACACTACAGACAAAAATTTTGTTTTTTCATTCACTGGTCAATTTTGAGATTCTGGCCTATTTTGCTTTCATAATATGTGCTCGTTCAGACTAGTGGCAAGAAAACACCCAGAATAAGCGGTTAGGTGTTTGTTTTACTTCACTTTGTCTATTTGTGTCTATAGATTTCAATTACAGTACAAATCTTTAAAGGTTGTTGGAGTTTCTCCACATCAGTAGCACTTAAATGCACCAAACCCTCCAGTTTTATTCCTATATATCTGTTCTGAGGGTTTTTACAGAGGGGTTTGTTCATATATCATTCATAGCCTGATTTATCTAACATTTTATTGCTAAAACATGGCGAAATGTGACTAATTTATTTTTTATGACTGTTTACAGTACTTTCTGATTATGGAGTGATAAAAATAGATATCCAAAATATCCTCTCTAAAAACCATTGACTCAGCAAAGTGAAACAAGAATTTGGCTTTAATTTCAAATTTTTAAAAAAGTATTTAGCAGTTTAATTGACATGGAAAAGAATTCTTCCTTTAAGCCCGATTATGGTGATCAGCTGATCCATGAGAGCAAACGGACACCAGAACATTTGATCAGCAGACTTTATAGATTATTTTGATAAGTTTTGATTGTCTAAATTTTTTTAATTTTTTTTTTTAAAGAAATGTTAAGTGATAGATTAGTAAACTACATCAAAATGTTGGTGTGTTCATCAGATTAACTGCGTTTTGAGATGGTTAAATGTATTCAGTCAATCACAGGAGCGGGAGAAAATTATTGACACATAAATTAAATTTTCCACAGTCTCCTGACAGAAAAGGTGGCTGTCTGAAGAGGCAGACTTGATGAGATAAAGGCTGAGGTCCTCTTACGGAAAGGTGGCCCCTTTGCGCAAGTGATTCACCAGATCAGCATGTTGATCTTTTCTGCACATCATGGTGAACCTTGGCATGATTTCACAATGCACTGACAGCTTTTCAAAAACACAAATACACTCTAACCTCAGGGAAATATGTCATTTGAGTTGCGTTACACTGGAATTGTGCTATTGAATACGAGTAAACTGGCGAATAGGTTTCTATCTGATTAAGTGGAAAGTTCAGATGTACTCATACTTCAAATTTTGTCATTTCAGCTCCAAATAAATTCACTGAAATCCAAAAAACTACATTCAAGTCCAACAAGAGTTTCTGACACTTCTAAGCAGTCCATTAAGAAACATTTCAGGGGGAAAATCCCCAAGATTTTCATTGCTCTGGGGGGGGATTTCACTAAATCTTGTGCTTATTCTCATGACACTTAGGAAAAGTAAAGCGGTTTTAATAGCTTTCCCCCTGACACATTGATGGTGGAATATGCTCTGGCTCTGTGGCAGATAGCTTCAATCCTGAGAGGCTGAGAGAGGGAGGGGAGGGTGGGGGGAGAGATCTGCTCGTCTCTGCCTGCCAGTACACTTTCATAAGGCCCCATCTCGGCTAAATTAATACACTTCCTCCAACATCTGAGGATAAAACCTGAGGGCCACATTATCAGCCAGCTTGTAATACAACCGAGTCAGCAGTCAATGAGATACATTTGCAACCAGGCATTTGTCAGCGACTCGGTGCCACAGAGGCAGGAGATTTAAAATGTCCTGCAGTAAATTAAGTGCTGCTTGAAAAGTGAAAGGTGCCGGCTAAGCAGGCGGCTGCTTACTTTAAATGACAGACTGGTTAAAGGGGCGATGATGGCGTAGTGATGGAGGAAGGAGGAAACTGAACCAGAGGCTAGAAGCTTTTTTTTTTTTTTTTTTTTTCTGATTCTGGCTTCAATGCGTTTTGTACATTTATAGAATGTTTGTGAAGGCTTGGGCAAAAGAATAATAATACTAACAATGGTAAAGTTTGTTTATATATCAGTTATTAAAACTACAGATTACACAGTGCTTTACAATATAAAAATACATATGTATATACAAGCTTGAAAGAGAATTTACAGAAATAAATCAAGTCACAAAAGCCTTTAAATGCATTCACAGTAGAAGCGTAAGAGTAAGTAAGTATAAAAACACATACAAAGGGAGTAATATGATCCCTTTTCTTACCTTAGCAAAAAGGACCAAGCTGCATTACTGTAGGTTTTTAACAGAGGGTTTGGTGTTGTTGGAGAAAGAGATGAGATTACTGTGTTTGTGCAGTGCTGATGGTTGGAGTAATTTCAGTTTTCTCTGAATTTAATTGCAGGCAAGTCAGGTTTTACTGGTACATACAACTCAATGGAAAAGAATAACATGTCTGCAAATGATGTAGAACATTAGCTGCATTTTTATTTAGTCACAGATATTTGGTGTTATAGAGAAATATGAAACCATGTTTTCAGGAGCTAAATGTGCATCCTCATGAGCTGGGAGCTCTATGTATTTTTTATCTGTACATAATTACCGATTTACAAAATAAACGATCTATTAAAAATTATTTGAGTAATCAGCGAAAAATCTGATTTTTTACGAGGCTTTGAGTTCAGGCACTCATGTTTCCAGTTCTTCTTGTCGATCTTTATCTCTCTCATCACGCTTCAAGTACAAAATTATTGTTTTTGCATGTTTTATCTTATTCAATGCAACATTGTCCAGCATGACGTAGTATTTATATATTTTTTAGAATGACATCTCTTGAACTTCAACAGCTTCTTTTTCCATTTATGCGAAAGTCACCTTGCAGAGACTTGAAATTTGCTTAACGTCGTCTTTTGTTTTTGACAATGCTTTTATTGTAGTCAAAAAAACCAACAACCTCTATTTATATTCATATTAGATATCTTCATATTAGAGCTCTTGAAGTCCTTTAATGTGCTGTCAGCCAGGAGCAAAATCCCACTGAGTTCACATGTAAGTACAGGGTGAACACTCACAAATGAAACCATTAGCGACACACAGATGTGTCAGTGCCTCTCATCAGTGTGTGTTGTGTTATTGTTGTGCACAACTGCAACAAGGAGTTTTCAGATCAGATGAGGTAAGTCTGAGAAATGTAAAATAAAATAAGCAGTTAGTTAAGCAGGTGTTGACCCACATTCATACCAGTTTCTGTCAGCAAGTTTCTTCCAGTTGAGTTTTATAGTGTAGTGTCATCATGTAGCATCCATTTAAAAAACTGGGAATTATCAAAAATCACCATTCTTGTTCATAGCAGGACAGGAACCCCTTTGCCATATTCAGAGGGTAGGTACAGGAAAGAGGCACTTAAAATATATAGAAACTCACACACTTAGTATGTAGTAGTACATAGTATGAAGCCACTCTACAAATGACAGAACATGGTGCCACTAAGAGGCTTATGGAAATAATGGAGGTAGTGTAGCTCCTGTGGTGATGATATGCTTTCTGTAACAGAAAGGGAAAGAGACCAGTATTTACCGAGATATCTCCTGGACTCGTGTTAAGCAGAGCAGTGGCTGTCCTGAGCCAGACTGGAGGGAGGGAAGCAGAGATGCTGTCACAACAGCAAGCTCAGATAAGCCCCTACTGGGTGAAGACAGCATTAAGTCTGATGCTCCTCCAGCGCCGCTGGAGTGGGATTGTGTACAGAATAAGTATAGGCAGGTGATTTAGGCCCTAAACATATGACTGTGTTCATTTGTAAGCATTTTTTAGCTCTTGAAAATCAGAGGAGTTTCCTCTTTGCACAGGTGATGTGAATCTATAGAGAGAGAGGAACTGAAAGAAGCCACAGAACTGCTGTACCGGAACTACTTTTCTTTAAATGTCCTGTATCTAAACTGGTAACATCCCGTATTTCTGTAAACTCCACCTTACTGACATCATGTCTCTACTGTATGAAAAAGTGGGCCACCATACCAGAGCTCAAACTGAAATTTATGAGACTAAATTATCAGTGTAGTATAGATGAAAAGGCATCTCATGCAGAAAATAACATATATAGCTGTTATATAGGTAGTCATATTGATAAAGAAACAATGAACAGAAATGCCCTAAAGGTAGTACTGCAAAAGTCCACAAGAGATCAGTGTAACAGTGCTTTACAGAGCATGAGGAGACACGGTTCACCGGTCACTTCTGTAAATCTGTTTTTGCAACAAAACAACGGTAAACATATCACAAGCGTGCAAGAAAGTATTGCTTGTTATAGATGGAAAAAAAAAAAAACGCAAAAGGTGGGCTCGTCCGGGATTTGAACCCGGGACCTCTCGCACCCAAAGCGAGAATCATACCCCTAGACCAACGAGCCAGCTGACAGATAGGCAAGAAGTACAGTTTATATCGCTTTCACTTTCTGGTGCTGTATGTTAGACTGTATTTATTTCAAAACATCGTCATTAAAACTGAAATGGACTTCAAACCATCAACCAGAATCAGTAACCAGGGACAACGCTTCTAGCACAGTTCTAGCTAGCTGGTGAGCTAACCTAGCTCGTTACCACTGAGTTCGTACAGTCAGAGCTAACCTTTGCTAACTCTGCTAAAAAGTTGACTGACAGTTTTCAAACGAGTTTAAAATGACAAAGGGCTTTTGTAAAACACTAGCTGTTACAGCTGTAGTAAACAGGCCTACCTTTATTTTGTTCATTCATTGACAGCAGCTGTCCGATGGATTATTTACTTGCATGTTCAATAAACTGTATATAAATGATTAGCTGACAGCCAACGGTCCAAACACAAATAAACTTTTCTAGGAAATTACACTCTTTAGATGAATCTTTAATCTCTATTTAGCCCTGTAATGTTAATCAATTAAAAGTATTTTAAAGTAAGCAGTGTAAAATATTACTCTTGTCAGTTTCATGAGGAGTCTCAGCCCCCTCTTTTGGCCACTTATCATTAATGCAAGTTAAAATGTCAGCACCTTGCCAAGTCATTATTAACATGTGCTTACAATTAACGTAATTGTGCAGCAAAGATGAGATGTCATTATCAATACATATTCATGGTAAATAGATACTTAGAGAGTCCATCGGTCCAGCGCATTTAGGCAGACATATAAAGATAATAAGCCATTTCATTCACAGTGGCAGGGACATAAAACTGAAACAGCTAAATGGAATTCATGAAATCCTCCTCAGCAGATGGAGCTGATTTTACTTTTACTATTAGTTTATTACTAATAGTTTATTATATTCATTATATTATTTTTTTTATATTCTGACTGTGCTAGGGCAAAAAGGAGGTGATGACTCCAGTGGCAACCTCGTGAGAGCCAATAAATGCTCAGATTAGGCTGTATGGCTAATTTAAGATATGACTTGAGTTATTTTCTTCCTGGGCCCAAGATGTCTAACTGTGATCCTAAATAATGCAATAAATAATCTCTGACTTTGTTATTCAGTGGTGTAGCATTAACACTTGGACCATGTACATATACAGTCCCAGTGGCTCACCATCCCCTTTTTTAATACATCCCTTGTCACACATGTACAAATATCTGAATCACAGTGTAAACACATGCATCTGTAGTGGTTAATTACTGACAAAATGCTTATATAATTCAAAGAAAATCTGCACAATCTGGCTATTTCAGCTCTCTTTCCTCCTCCTCATCTGTAATTACTGTGTGAAGCGTTCACTGGAAGGTTTTATAACATCAAGATTTCTGTAACAGTTCTACAGGTCTTTATCATATCCTGATCAGAAGACAGAGGTGGAATACCATCTTTACTTTGGCCCCTACTCTGAGAAAGGATTAGTCTTATCTATCTATCTATCATCATGTTTTATTTTCAGAATTATAGTAAATTAGTTTCCAACAGCAGTTAACTCAGTCTGTTTTAACATAGGAGTAGTATAGTAAAACTTCAGAACCCTAAAGGCACAATTCGTGTAAATACAAAAAAGGCAAAAAAACTAAAAACAAAGGATTAGAATCTGCTTTTGCTCTCAGACTGATAATATTGTCTAAAGAACATTAAATAATCTGTCAAACTGTTTGTTCAGCCAATACTACTAGTGAACTTATAATACTCATGAAGTCAAATTTCAAAATTGAAAATGAAAAAAAAAAAAACTTTTGCAGGCTTTTTGCAGGCCCTCCTCGTGATGGGACTCCCCTCAGTACACCATTGTTGTTAATGTGACCCTGATAATAATATTCATCACCTTAAACGAACTTATACTGAGTTGATATGATAAAACAGTGTGTGAGCAGGCTGACAGTGTGAACAGTGGGACAGGGCTGAGCCCCGCCGCTGCCGCTCCTCTCCCCTCTCGCCCAGTGCATTGTGGTCTGTGTGTGCTAAAGGAAGCTGCTGCAGCGGAATCTGAAGAATTTGAGGTGTCCGCCAAGTCCGCTGTTCATCGTCAGCTTCAGTCTGTCCGGTACCTCTCTGCACTGTAAGGACTGTAAGGTAACACCGCCGATTTCTCTTAATTCATCTCTTATTTATCTCTAAGTTGTCTCGGTGCTGTGTAGGTCGCGGTTTCGCTGTTGAGCCGACGACGCTAACATTAGCTGTTTAAGTGAACATCCTGCAGCAGGAGAAGCTACTCGGCTAGTTAGTGGTTTACGCTATGCTAAGCTTCTCTTCTACCAAGTTTTCTCTACAGCTAGCGAAGGGCTGTTAGCTGGAGGGATAGCTTTGAGCTCGTTCTGATAGCTTTTCAAGAGCAAAATGTAGTTTTTTAATGGCAGATGTCAGCACCAGCCCATTATACGCCCACTTGGTTGTTACCGTTACGAAAATAGCCGTTGCTAATTAACCGGCTAATTTCCATTTCAGTACCAGAGTACGTAAGAAAATTAGCAATG
>BRZM01000646.1:0-110042 GCA_033238685.1 Lates japonicus | reverse complement strand
CCCTTCCTCCTCCTCCTCCTCCTCCTCCTCCTCCTCTTCTCTTCTCTTCTCTCTCTCTTCGTTGCTGGTGAATCCAGACGCTGCTGCTGCTGCATCCAAAAAAAAAAAAAAAAAAAAAAAAAAAAAAAAGTTCCCAGCGTGCTGCATGTTTCAGAAATCATCCAATAAGGAGATACCTCCTCCAGCTGGGTGACTGACAGGCGGCGTAAAGTTGCAGAAAACGGGGAATAACCCGTGACATGCGCGGGTTTATGGGTACTTTCTGAAGGGTTATTGATGAGGTGCGTGTTCGCTTGAAAAATGAAGGGGTTGATGTTTTGCTCCTGATCGATAAAGAGGAGAAAGTTGCACAATCTTACGTGCAGAGTGTGTTTAGACAAAGAGGGTTAACGGGGCTGAGAGAGGAGAGCGTCAGGCTCGTGGTTTGACCCCGCCGGGCTGCGCAGCGAGTCCCGCTACCGAGCGGCGGGTTGTCAGCGCGGACTGATGGCTCCCAGGAGCGCGGCGAGTGAGAGAGGGGTCTGGGGTTGGTGGAGAACAAATAAAAAGGAGTGAAGGGGAAGGGGAAGGGGGGGGGAGTAAAAGCAGGGGCTTGACGAGCGGAGGCACGTTGGCCGCGTGCGGGGCTTGAACTCGAGGTGCTCCTCTCTCCCGTTACCATCTGACACCGAGCGAGACGCGTTCCCGGAATGCAACCGGGGACCGCGGCCAAGTTTATGGTGGGTGGGTGGATGGGGGGTGTCAATCAGTCAGATAGAGGATTCAGAGGCTGTGTGTATATTTATGAGGACCAAATGTCCCCACAAGCAGAGCAAAACCCACAAGAATCTCTACCAAGTGAGGACTTTTCTCAAAGTTTAAGTCGTTGCAGTCGAGAGAAATGTCTCATGAATGTTGTCTGAGGAAGAAATAGAGAGAGACAGGGATGCTGGGCTGCAGCCGAATCCTCATCCGAGCTGTGGGCAGAGCGAGACAGACAGAGATGGAGATCTGATGGGACCTTCCTGCCCAGATGCTGCTGTTTAATGTCTCAGCTACTACTCTGCTGCTTGATTGCTCACGGAGACGACATGTCAGAAAGTTGGGGGGGGGGGGGGGGGGGGACTCAACGAATGAGCCAAGTGCACACAACGTTCGATTAAGTTCAAGAAATTAAGAAATTAAGTGACAGATGTTGGGTTTTTAGATCAAAACGGTCTTGATGAAGAGCGAAAGAAGGCTGTTGTTCAAAGCAAATGATGATCATCTGCAATGATGATCGATCAAGATCCATCAGCGGAGCAGCAGCAGCAAAGCACAGAAGGTTTTTTTGAAAGCATCCTTCACATCGATTCACATTGATTTCTCTAAGGTTAAAGTATTTTTAGTTGCCTAAACTTTAAAACAAAGTCCTGATGTCGTGTCAGCATCTCACCAGAGGGGGCGCCACCTTAGTGTAACGCTCATGTGGGTTGTTTTGGAAATGGTTTGATGACTTATTGACGATGCAAACGATTGTTCAGTTTAATAATACGAGTCAACGTCATGTATTTTCTTGGTTTGTTTGTGAATGTGTTTAAAATTTAAAGTTGCAATGAAGTGAGAATTCTTTTTGGCCACATGGGGGCAGCAGAAGCAAGTCATGAACGGTGTTGTTACGTTTTAAATTCACATGGTCGTGTTTCTGGCCACTTGTTGACATTAAGTCCGATGTTTACCCTCTTTTAGCTCCGTTTGTGGCCTCCACCAACACCTGAAGGACACATTTTACTCTTTAGCTGCTAAATTCTCCACTGTGTTCACCAGCTATTCGCTAATTTGTGTTTGTCTGCTGAGTTTTAAAAGCAGTGAGAGTGAATGAAAATGGTAAAATCGCGAATTGAGACAGCTAAACACGGAGCTGACACTCCCCATAACTCTTTTTAGGCTAATCACGAGAAGCAAACACTGATACATTATAATAAATCTATGGGAGTAGATAAACATAGACAAACATCAAAAAACACCTCTTTTCCTACTTCTTTCTTACTCATGTCTTTTGTTCTCTTTCCTCCCTCAACATCTCCTCCTGGATTTCCTACATAAACACACTTTCAGTCTAAATGTGTGTATATATACATACGGTATATTTTTACCTCAACACACACACACTCGGCAGCAGCAGCAGCAGAGCCACATTTTTTCGTGACGGATCCATTTTAAAGCGATCTGCAGTTAGAAATAGTTTTATGGTCACTCTGCCAGAGACCTGTCTGCTCCCATTAGGAGCCGAGGCTTTCAAAGGCAACGGTGCCAAGCAGGAGCGCTACCGAGCAGGAACACACACACACACACACACACACACAGAGTCAGTAACTACATGGTGCAGATTTTTGTGTATATCGACATCAAGTTATCCATCCAAATGAATGTGCTTTCCATATAGGTGCAGGATAAGTGCGATGTTTTGATGCCTGCATTCGTAAAAATGTGATTTATGCACACAAACACGGATGTTTACCGATGTTCTCATGGCTATGTATGAATTTTACAACAACGTAAAAAGAAAAAACTACACCGGACAAAAATTGATGTATGCCGATGTTCTCATGGTTCTGTACGAGTTTAACTACAATTTAAAAAAAAAAAAAAAACATTGGACGAAAAATGGGTGTTTACAAATGTTCTCATGGCTCTGTATGAATTTTACAACAATTTTACGGCAAATTGCGATGTATACTGATGTTCTCATGGTTCTGTACAAGTTATACTACAAATTTTAAAAAAACTACATCGGATGAAAAATTGGTGTATAGCGATATTCTCATGGCTCTAAATACTCTAATGTTTTTGAGATACTGTTATGCGCCAGTTTGTTTACATTTTGTTCTATTTTTTAGGGCGTTAATCGCGTGTAAACTTAAGATAATCGATTCTTTTTTGTTTGTTTCATTCACAAAATTTGCGGTTGTTCGGACAAAAATTGAAAAATTCTGTTAATCTTTTTGTAAATTTCCTGGAACATTAAGGAAATATTGCTTTAAACAAAAACACGTGCTGAAGATTTGTAGAATTTGACAAATTAATGTCAAAACATGCATTACAGAAACGTGTTGCATAGAGAATGTTACAAAAACAAAGAAAGAAAGTAGCATTAATTGGATTTTACGTCAACTTCTAAGTCTTTCACTTCTACATAACGAACTCTGTCACTGTTTGAGTTACCTCCTGCTGCCACTTGGGATCGCCCAAGCGTGGCGTTCCCAGACGTGCTTTTTAGATTAATTTGATAAGATGTAATTTTTTACAACTTTTGAAACAGTGCACATGCCACTAACACTGTGCTCTAAGATTTCTGGGAAATGAAGTTCTTCAGACATCCAGTCGGGGGCGCCACGGTGCAGAGCTTCCTTTGTTTGACAGAATCGTTATCGACCCCAAAGTCTTAGACATCCAATGAGTCTACGAGGGGAAACGTATCTGCTCTGACAGTTTCTCCTGGTCTGGTCACGATACCTCAAACACACACACACACACACACACACACACACACACACACACACACAAATATACCACACCCACCATTTCAAGAGGGCTGAATGAGAGAGGTGTGAGGCTGCTGCTGCAGTGGCAGGCAGTCAGAGGGAAGTGGCCGCAGAATGCAGGCAGCATTGAGCCTGAGTGATGCCGTTCCCCCAACGTCAAAAGGTCTTTGTACCAACAGCCATTACTGTAGTGTGTGTGGATCACTAAAGCATTGTCACAGAGACAGAGGGTGACCACTCCTGACACCGGGGCTATTCTGCTCCACAACAATGATGGGAAAATTGCACCCGCCAAGCTGCGCAGCAGCAGCGTCAAAGACTTGGATCTTTCTGTTTATCCCTTGTGTCAGAGGTGAAGCCACACGCACACATAAAAAATACAAACTGCAGTTTATGATTCCAGCTCTTGACTTATCCAAGATGATGGTAAGAACCACAAAAGAACAGTGTCTTTTTTATGGGAGGTTGTTTTGTTCTGGGTTTGATAGATTTACTGCCAATATGTTTTATACAAGACTTTAATATTTAATACCAGCACTTTGTGAAGAGGGACGGCTTCAAAACAAAATAATTACATGAAACTTCAGCTGCTCATATTGGAGGGCATGTTTTAAATCTCAGTATGGCCCTAGCATGAGTGGAAAATAAACACAATATTGGTTAATTTCAATCACAAAGCAAAAAACGTAAAGCAAATGTAATAACTCTTCATAGCAATGAGTTACTTTTCAGTCCAAGAATGAAACTGACTGGGGTGTAAGCAAGTTAATACCTGAACTTTTCAACTTTTCCATCCCCTAAACTACTCTCCTTACCCCCCTGAAAATGCATTTTCAAGATCTGTTTCAGTGATGTAATGTGGTGTATTCAACTAGGTATCATCAAAAGGCTACAAGCAGTTCAAGTTTCTCCAATTTCCACATTTCTATGTTGTAGAATTAGCAGACAATGATCTGTTTTTTGTCAGACACACTTATGGGTCAAATCCAAGTGTGAACAGTGGAGACCACTATTAGGTTTCATGGGTGCTGAAGAGAAAGGAGGGTGTGAATAACAGCAGTCAGCCACAAACGCAGTGAATTGGATGTCAGGCTCAGCTGTTGAGACAGTGGGTGAGACCTGACGTAGAGCGCTCCTTCAGAAGCCTCCGCTTGTTTTTATGACTGTCTGTGATGCAGACAGGGCAGAAACTGGGAGTGTCTGGGACGTTTGAGGATGTCCCGATGAGGTCGACCACTCACTTACTTACCACTCGCTGCATTTCAGAACAGCAGCACGCAGGGAGATGAGATGGAGATCTGACTGTGTGAGATTGGAATGGAGGACGGTGCAGCTGAATGAGTTACGATGCTCTGGCTGGGTCACTTGTGTCTGGCCTTTGGAGCAGCCATTTAACCCACAGCCACTTATATTCTATTTGCTATTTAGAGTGCACGAGAGCTCTGAGATTTAGAGGACCACTGCATTTAATTTAATTTGAGGTGGCTTTGAAACCTTAAATCCTGGTGTTGGTCTCCCTGTAGTCCCACCGCAGACAGTCCAAGCTCCTCGACAGCTTATCATAAAGAGGGGATTAAGTGTTTTTCTGAGAATATGAGGATATGTGAAGCAGACACTCTGCACTTAAACTTATTTGCCTGGTAAGTAAGTAAACCCTGATCTGCGTTAGCTCTAGCCACCCCCCTGTGTGCTCCCAGTGTCACCCCCCTTCTCAGCCAGCAAGAGGACAATTCATGGGGCACTGACTGCAGCCTAATCTGTTCTGAACAGAAATGTTGGGGGCTGCAGATTAACCCTTCTTCCAGGCACCTTAAGATGAGTTGTCTCAGTCAAGCTGTCATTCCAGGAGTACAGGGTCACATCCCATTGGACAAGTGGGAGACCTTTGCATGTGAACTTTTGGCATTTTGCATATAGACACAGATGACTGTGTGGGTAATAATCCTCTTAAGGCAAGCTCTTTGTTACACAGTCAAAAAGATGTAGCAATCTATCCAGTCTGACAGGCTATGCAGATTAATTCATGTTAGCTTTGACCAGTTCCTTTGTGGCTACTCATTATTACTGTCCACAGAAGCCTGGGGCATGCTTCTGCATTAGCATTTCCGCTTAAAGCATCGACTTTGCTTGTTTCCTGTACTTTACGTGTTTTCCTATCTGCTGTCGCAACCTAAAGAGGTCTTTCTGGGTTGGAAGTGTCCAGAATGAGTGAAAGCGCACCACTTTCAGTTCCACAGAGCCAATAAAAGAAGAGGAGTGAAGATAGTGTAGCTTTCTGTTGCTGAGATTTTGAATTAAATCAAATTCTGCGCAAGTAAATAATGGTTTCCCTAAAACCCACATGTAGAGTGTTTCTGTGACATTTTTTCAGCTGCTGGTAGAAACACATCACAGCAGATCTTCTCAGTAACACAAAGTGCTGCAGCAGAATATGTCAGGGTTAGACATACAGGAAGTGTCTTCTCACTGCTAAACTGTATGAGAGGTGGTGTGGGCCATGCTCGAGTTACTTTTGGGGTTTAGCTGTTGGTTGTTTCGCCCCTCGCTCTTCTCCCTATTTCACCCTCTCTTGTTTTATAGCATTCACATTAAAGGTCCCCGAACAACAGCAGAGGCATTAAAAAGATGGAAGGGCCTCCAGTAATTTACTTTATAGGGTTGCTGCCTCTTTCTTGCCGTGCTTTTTTCATCTGATGTCGAGCTGCTTTGAATTAGCCAAAATTGCACTGTACAATATGAATCCACGTCTCTTTGAAAGGCAGCATCATCACTTCTGCACATTCTTTACTGTATTTCAACGTTCTCCAAAAACACTGTTGACAGCAAAATATTAACACTATTCACCAGATGTTAAAGTGGAGTCCTTAACAATTACATGACATCGTTCCAAGTGGACTTTTCCAGACTGGTTTCCCACAGATATCCCACTAATCTCTTTATGCCTATATCCTAGCGTGCCATTTCCACTGCTGTGAGAAAACAGTCTGTGTGTTCTTTAGGCTCTGATTTAGCCGACGTCTGTAATAGTAACCGATGGAATTAGACAGAGCTTCCTCCTCTGCCAGGGCAGGCCTTTTCATGTGGCTACTCCAGATTTTACCATCAAGTAGACGCACCTCCCTCGCAGCAGCTCTCACCCTGTGACCCTCCAGATGAACGCATCGTCTCATGGCTCTGCTGTTGGTCACTTTGGGGTGACTCTTTGACTCTTCCCCTACTTACAGCTGTTATTTTGGCATCACCCCAACCTTGCATCCTATATCACTCATCACAGCTATGAGGCCATTACATGTGTTGCATTCTGGAGAGGGTATTTTTACTCAGTGCTGCTGCTCATGTTATAGACCAGAGGTTTTCAAATTGAGACTTAGAGGGGGGCAGAGGGAGAGATGTGCAAAGATACAGCGAGAGGTGAGAGGAACAGGTACACACCGCTGTTCCAAAAACATCAGGAATTTAGTTATTTTGCTTGGCCCATTGATTTGGCCCACTCACCAGCACAGTCAGCAGTTGGAGCTGCAGCAGTGACACAGTTCGATAACTACGATACTTTGTGCCCAATCGCTGCACTTTGCGTCCTTCTTGGAGTCATTACACAGTCAAATCTGAACACAAATACATCACATGCATATCTTTAGATTCAGGATTTATGATCTATGAAGATATCATCCTATCTGATGTCCATTATGAATGAATGAACATTCATAAATCATAATAACTCCAGTACTTGCTTGTTAATCATTACATTTTTAAGATTTCTTAATCCACTGATAATGCTCTGTTCATCCATTGGTGTGTTACAATGCAGAACTGCTAATAGGTAATTTGGCATCCTTTTAATGGTGCCAATTTGCCCTAAATGTAAGGGAAATATAAGTGGCGTTGTAGCCTACAGCTACCTCAATGACTCCATGGCAACAGTATGTTTTCTGCTTATAAAACAGGATTTTTTAACAAGATTCAATATCAGATGTTTCAACATACAGTGCCTTTTCTTGTTTTATTAAAATTCTTAACTCAGTCTTATCATTTAACTTCCAGTGGCTTTGACGAGTCACCTTGTAAAAGACAACAGTGCTTACTCAGGCAGCCTGTTGATCTTTGAAGTGACGGTGAGTGGTAGCTTGATAATCACTGACCTCCCCTTTGTCATCAGAGGAGTGTGTGTGGACATAAGGATGGGGCAGTGGTGTTTTCTTTGGTGTAAGGAGTTTGCTCTAGGATTACAGCCCTGAGATAAACACAGAATCTGCTAGGTACAGTCCAGTTAGGATTTTTTTGAGACATGTTTGAGTGACAGCAACATGAGTCACGAGCAAAAGCGCAGGGATTCTCCCAGTCTCTCTCCATCCCTTTCCAAATACCTATCTTAAATTGTGCCACTCCCTTCCTGCCTCATTATCTAAGAAGATTGGAGTGTTTACCTGAGGACAGAATGAAAATTTATCTCTTTAGGCAGACAGCAAGATTGCAGGAAGGAAGGAAGGAGGTGAGATTTGAGATGTGTTGAGCACTTTGCCGTGTTTGAGACACTGTCAAGTAACAGTTCATCTCTGCTTGAAAATATGTGATAGGAAAAAATCTGGTCTCCTTACTCCCTGAATTTCGTTATCACAGCTAAAACAAGGAAAGGCTGGAGCTGCGATGTTGCTGAAAAAAAAATGTAGTTCTATGACATTAATGTATAACTGTTACAGATAACATTGAGAAAACAATACTCATTTTCAGAGTAGAATAACCAAAAACAAGCAGACCAGTTTTTTTTTTTGTGAGATGCCTGACCTTTTCACTGCTCAGACTACACTGTACATTTCCCTTTCCTCCAGACACCCTGTTGCATTCACATCCATTTCAACACACACACACACACACACACACTGAGGGAAATAAGAGAGACAAAACAAAGAAACACAAATAAGTGAAATTTCTGTGTTGTTTAGGTCATATTCAAATGTTCTCCCGGGCCCAGTGTTTTGGCTGAGACTACTGATACATTGTGATGAAGAAATGGAAATAGAGGAAAATGCAATCTATTTCTTTTCCTTGTGAAACGCACACAGACACTGAATATTGATCAGCAGGATAGCAGCTTCGAATTTGTTACAAGTGATGAAACTGTAATGTCCTGAGACACGCTGAAATTGGATTTTTCTCTGACACATTAACAACTTGTTCTTGAGAGGATTGGGATCTAATATTGACCTGCTCGCAGCACAACTTACACCCAGTGGTTGTGAAAGCTGCAATGTTGCTGCAGCTAGCAGTAATATTAGCTCTCAGCTCCTGGAAGCTCCCACAGCTGCTAGAATAATATTTATAGTGCTTATTTACAGCAGCCCTATATTTGAAAAGCCTTCCTTCTTTAGGAAAATATAATCTTTTCCCCTATTTACATGTGATAGAGTAAATAGTAGAGCCTGGCAGAGGGCTTATGTAATCTTTTATATCCACCTCCCCAGCCCTGGATAAGATCTTGTGTGTGTTTGTGCGTTCCCTCACATGTTTCATCAGCTCATTTTTCTGATTTCATTTGTGGATATCTATCATGTTGTCAGCACTAGATGAGATTGCAGCTGGATTTTCATTACTGTGTTTGGTGTATGCGTTACTGTGTTTGTGGGAAGAGCAGGGGTTGAATGAGGGTACCGACCTCTGTCAAAGATCTCTCTGTTAATACCTTGGGTCAGGGGTAAACACACACACACACTTACAGCCCTACAGTGTGCTTTTCTGCTGTAAAGGGTTCACACTTAGGATTGAATTCCTATGACAGCGTCACTGGTTTTGTCTTTCCAAGACGTCAGTGTTGCCACAGGGACAGCACATATGTGAATATATACTTATATACTTAGCTTCTCATTGAAATTCTGGCTAATTCCTCACTGCACGTCTTGATCAGCAGGCCTGTAGACCTTTGCATTTCTGGTTTTTGTTTCTGTCTGCACTGTGGGAGAATTGGCTTACGAGACAATGACAGGTGCAGTTTAGGTGTTTGTTGTATACCATAGTGGTTGGGAGGATTATTACAGCATTCTTTTGATTCCTCAGAACCATAAATGTTTACTGACCCATGTTTAAATGCATCACTCTGCAGGCAGCCTGTCACCACACCACTTCCAAAAGATTTCATTTTGATCTTATCTGTTTATAACACTAAACACATAGCATTATACAATTTTGCTGAATGGGTTGTCGAATGTGGTAGTTGTGGCACAAACTGCTATGGTACTTTTGTTCAGTGATGTTTCAGACAGGACTACAGCTTACTAGTCCATGTTGCCTTTCAGGTTGTTGGTGTAAGTGTCTGGGCAGCACAACAGAGCAAAGGACATGTGCATATGTCTTAGTATAGTTGAATGACTGATTGATAAATGTGGAAGGTCTGAGGCTTTGTGCTGCCCCATAGGTATGTGGGCTGTTCTTTAATGAAGCAGGCCTGGTATGTGGATGAGGCTATGGAGGAACAAAAAGATGCCTTGGTGTGTTTTCCCACGCCAGGAGGAACTCAAACTCACCTCACGGTCACACCTCATGACTGAGAAATTTGACTGACAAGATTGGTCAATAGTAAAAAAAAACCACACAATCCCATAGGTTGCTTGCGCAAACAGCTTTTTATGACTCATGCTTACATGTTATTGTTTGGCAACTGTAGCAAAGGAGAATGCTGCATAACCCTCAGATTGCGTGTTTATTATTGTTACCATGACAACAAAGGTCCTCTAACCTTAAGGAAATACTTGTCTAAAGTAGTTAATGTGCCTGAACCTAACCAAACCAATTCATGTAAAATGTTCAAACGCACTGTCAAAGGAATCAGATTGTTTTTATAATAATTTCCCTTTGACATCAACAAAATTCAAAATGGCACCTGAGGTCATTCTTAACAAGTTTGTGCAAAAAGACATGTTTGGGTTTCTCAGAGTGTTTGATGAAATAGCAGAGGAAGTAATGAGATGCATATCTAATTCATGAGACAATGAAAGATGGACGGCTGCACGGTCTTAAACTCTATCACCATAAGTGGGATGATTTCCATAACTGGAAATTAGTAAGTTCCTCTTTAAATGAAGACACAGTGTGAGAGTGGCACTGGTATGATTGCTTTTGTACATAATGGGCCATGTGTGTACAGCTGTATAGAGGTCACCTTGACAGCACCAGAATAAAAATGCTTTTATATGTCTGATTGGTCTTTCACTGTGGCTGCAGTTTTGATGAGAATTCAGGATGAAGCCTGAAGATAGAAAAAAACATGTTTGAAATTCAAATTTATACATTTATAAACTCCAGGGAGTCATTATAACGCTAAAGTAGCTGTTAGGATATAGACAGTGAAGTAGACACAGTTATACTGAGTGTATAGCCAGTTATACTGGATAAGAGTGACAGATACTGGACAGATCCAGTTAGCTAGGCCACTGAAGTAGATTATCTGCAAGAGTCATCATTTTTTGTTTTGTCTTAAATTTATACTTGAATTAGTTTTACTAAAAACCTACTTTTTTAAATGACAGACCAATTTGCGCCAACCTCTACCTAAATTGGTTATTTTTAAAACCTATTTTCATCCAGATATGTGTATTGATGAACCAAAAATAGCAGTATATATATTAGCCATACAGAACCAGCTGCTGCCTCTGAGTTCTTCATTTTGTGGAGCCTAAGCGCTGCGATCATCCAGAGAAGATAGCTGTGCTGTAGATGTTTGCTGCTAAATTGAGCTGAAAATAAAACTCTTTCTCTTCTTTTTATCATGGCTCAGGGTCATTTTGCACCCTCTCTCTTCACAAAAAAGCACTGAGGTCTAGACAGTCAGCTTGACAGCCTGTGGACTTATCATTATGCACTACAGCTCACACAGTGGTTGCATCAAGGGGAAATCAGGTGAAGTAGATGAGTCAGGTGTCAAGCAGAGAACACAGAAATATGTTCTTTTCTAAAGTAGACAGGCAAGCTATCAAGTATTTAAATAAAAATAATAGCAGCATTTTAGAGGATTCTTTCAGTAATTAAAATGCCTTGTGTAAATAGGTGTCATTAAGTAAACTAATCTAACAAAGCTTGTCTTGACTATGCATACAGTTTATGATAATTATGAAGCAAGAAGTTTCATAGTGGATTCCCCTCATCCTCATAAAACCACAGAGATGCCAGAAGAGAAAGTGAGAGAGGAGAAATCAAATCCCATTAAAAAACACTACATAATGACTTTAATCCTCCACACTGTTATATAAAAAAGCACTGGGATTATTGTGTGGTAGCTGTTTGTGTGTGTACTCACATATTCACACACATTTCTGCACACTCACATACGCACCAACATGGTAATATAAGTGAACTGTTATCTGTTAATGGACACACTGTCCGTACATTCATATAACCCCTTTTTCATAATTAAAAGGAGCACAGCATTGTGGGTGCAAGGGTGTTTATTGTGCAGGTGTGTGTTTTTAGCCATTGTAGCGCTAGCTCACTTTAGGGATGGAAATGTTTGGTTGAGACTATTTGATGGATTGTACACACATTCATGTCCAAATCTGTATCAATTGTAATACGATTCTCCACATTTTTCTGTAGTGCCATCATCGGGTCAAATCTGTATTTATATTTAGTGCTAATTAGCAAATATTAGCATGCTACCATGCTAAGATGTTTAACACTGTAAACATTAACATCAGCGTTGCCATTGTGCACAGGTTATCAAGCTGACGTTTGCACTGGTGCACTGACACAGAGCACTGTTGTTATTAAGTATAGCAGCATCAGAGTGTTTTAAAGTGACCCTCTGCTCATTAGAAGTTTTTGTGAGATTGCTGGTGTTTGACCTTTTGGTTAATATGCCAACAAAATGTGAGAGCTCATTATTTAATTCTGCTTTTAACTGCTGCTTTCAAATGGATATCTCAAGCTGTGTATGTATTAGTGTTACTGTATAAAAAGCATGATACCATTCTGGATAGTTGTTTTTTATGGATTAAGAAAATGTTTTCTGGGACATTTGTTTGAACATAAACCTCAGGGCTTTTTGTGGGTTTTGAAAGGGACAACGTCCATATCACTGCTCTGTAAAACTGGACACTGAGCCTCTCTCCGAGACTCTGATTTTCTCCGGTTAAGGTGGCTCTTTTTCAAAATTCCACATAAAAACACTCCTCCAGGTCCACATTCAAGGTTGAGTTCAACTGCTGTTCAGTATTCCTGAGGGATGCTGGTGTGAACGAGTGCAGCTCACACAGTCTCATCTCATCTCAAATACCTTTGCTACGCTTCACTGCATCTCTTTCCAATACATCTAAATGCATTATCTCATACGAACAAGTGGGCTACCACTCAGATGTATTATTGATGAGCTATAGGTTTAGTCTGCTCCCTTGATGCTTCACCGTGCATCCTCTCCACTACCATCAAATATTTAGCACGTACTGGCTGGGACTAATGCACCGTGGCCCTTGAGCTGAATTCAAGCTTTTGATTAGCGAAAGAAAATGAGGTGGAGAAAAAACCCTTTTAATCAAAGTGGTAATGCTGGCAAACCTACAGGCCTTTTAATTTAATTCATCCCCAGTTTGGTTGTCACAAATTTAGAAGATTAGAGTGAAAGCTGTCTCAAATGTCATCATGGTTGTATCAGTGGAACAACAGCATATGTATCCTCACACACTGGCTGGAGCTCTAATTTGAATTCATTCATCTTGGAAGTGTCATGGTGGTTATTAAACTATTCTCTCTCTCTTGCATTGGCTCGTTGTGGCCAGAATCAGCAATATAAATAAGGGGAAACATGAAGTTTTACTTACACTTTGTCTTTGAACCTACTTTTTATAGCTTTTAGAAATGTTTGTCTCATTTTTGATTAGTTGAGTTTCACTAATAGTTTTGATCCCGCCATAGATCCATGAAACTAAAACTCTTAGATTTAGCAGACCGTTGATGGGCCTTTCATGCATCACAGTCAGCAAAGTAAAAAAAAAGGGGAAACATGAAGTTTTACTTGCACTTTTTGTTTGAATCTACTTCTTATAGCTCATAGAAAGTTTGTTTCATTTTTGAATAGTTGAGTTTCACTAATAGTTTTGATTACGTAACAGGGGAAAGGGATTTTTCCAAAATCTGACATATAGAAGGTTTAGCAGATCATTGATAAGGCTTCCACACATCACAGTCAGCAAACTGAAAAAAGAAAAATGAACTGAAACCACAAGTTCTACTCACACTTTACGTCTGGACTTACTACCAATGATTTATAGTGGCAGTGTAAGAAATAGGATTTGCGTTGGTGTGGATGTGTTAACACAAGTGAGAAGATGTAACATGATCCAGGAAGTACAGTTTAGTAACACATTCATCAGTTGAAAACTTGTCAGTTGCCAAACAAATATTATGAGCAAAGGTTTTAAAACTCTGGATTGTTGTCATGGTGACAGCAATTTTATCTGCCTTTTCAAAGATTTTAAGGTAAACTGTAGATTTATTCATCCATCCATTATCTATACCGCTTATCCGTTAAGGGTCGCTGGCGTGCTGAAGCCTATCCCAGCTGACATTGGGCAAAAGGCGGGGTACACCCTGTACAGATTGTGAATTGAGAACATACAAACTCCACGGCATCAGTAGAGAAGAAACACACTACCCTCTAGGCTTGTCAGAAGAATAACAGAATATAAGATCCTACTATATTTCTCACACAGTGTATAGTACAAGTGGTTTTGGGTGAGGTTGTGTCTTTGACTTGCTACCAATAATGAAGCAGGACTTTGCAGCGCACAGCCACACTCCTCGCCTCTTGCTGATTTTATTGGGGAATCCATCTCTTGTGGGAGCTCTGCAGCCCTCCCGTGCAGGCAGCTCTATACACTGTTTCCCAGACATCTGCAGCACGTTTCCTTTCTGTGTGGCAGGGAAAGGAAGTGGAATGGAAAAAGCACTCCCCCGCCCACTGCGGCCACATAGCAAGGGAGGAGAGCAGTCGGTCAGGAGCCCGCCGGCCACAGTCGGGCATATTTGTGGTCACCTTGCTGCAGTCTGAGCCGCTCTGCAGCCCGGCCTGCCTCTGCACTCTGTTGCTCTCCCCCCGCGCTGTTTCTGTGTTGTCTCTCACACACTCGAATCCAAAAATTGGTTACAAGAACAACCAGAAAGACGCACTTTCTCCTCACTCATTATGCCCTCCCCCCCTTCCCTCCTTTCCCTGACTATTTATACTGAAGGGGGTGACACATGAAAAGGAATCACCCCCTTTGCAGGAATGGAGGGGAAGGATCTGGCCACATCAGCAGAGCGGCTCACCGCTGCCTGCCACACTCCGGCCAGAATGAATGACTTCCATCCATTGGCTCCCTCTCACTCTGACACACACACAGTGAAACCAGGGGAAAGGGGAACACACACACACACATATATACTATATATATAAACAATGGAAACATATGCTTTACAAATCCAATCCAACCCTGACTGACCTGATGTGGCCACCACCTATTTCTTTCCTCCTCATGACTCCTCTGCTCTGTCTCTCTCTGTGTTTCTCACCAACACCCATCACTGTTAAATTGGCCTGCTATTCTCTCCTTCCTCTTAGCCTAGTTTCTCTGAGCAGAAATAGAACCAGAGGGGCCAGAGATCCACGAGTCTCTGTTGGGGATTTGATATGAAATCTGTCCTCTCCAAGCTGATGGAGCTCTGTGTGCATTTCTGTGTATGGTTGTATGGGGTGTGGTGTTGTGTGCGTGTGTTCACTTACGGTGTATTTGTGAGTGTATAGTGGTCCCAAACGAGTAATGCTGGCCGTGTGCGTCACTGCACGAACGCTGGACTTGCAAAAACATCATGCTGTATCCTCATTTAAATGTTTGCTCTGGACAATGCTATCATGTTGCTTTAACTGAGGACTTGAACACTTGAATCTCACCTCCAGAAAAATCTGTGTGGTGCTATTTCAAAATTATAGGGGGAAAAAGTGTCAAATCCTTGTCCATACAGTAAATGAACAGTATTCTGGTGGCCTTATGATGGAAACAGCAAAGACTGAAAGAGAGGACTATTCATATCGGAGAATGATCATTCACCATTCATTTGCTTTAAATGTAGCATTTGTGGTTTGTTAACATTCACCAATTTGAGTCATTTCTTCTAAAGCTGCGCTGAGAAAAGCGGTCATAAAGGCAGACTTTATGAGAGGGTGGAATAAGTGTCAGCTCCACACTGGCCCCCGACTCTGTGTTTTGACTGCAGAAAGCAACTGCAGCCACATACACCAGTGTGCACAGTTCAGCATCACAATAAATCCATGAAAGGGGTCCGCAAGTGTCAAAGAATACATAAATGTGGCTCTGGACTGTGCTACTGTGCTATTACACATCACAAAACAGGTCCATTAGCACATGTTCAAAAGGGCAGCTGCAAATAAATGACAAAACATTACAACATTTTTTAGAAGTTAAACCAAGGGAGTGTACAATACATTGAAGAGGGAGTGGCCTACCAAGTAGCTGTCAGTGTACATTGCTGTGTGAGTGCTGTTACCTTGAATGAACATACCTGGTGTTATTGTTATGTGCAGTCAGGAAGATCCACATTCCTGCCATGTTTCTTGGTTGGCATCATGCTCGGATACACACAGACCCCCTTGAAAGAAACTCATTAACTTTGTTGAATTAAATGGATCTGCAGGTGTTCTATGTCACAATGGCACTGGTGACCTAAGATGTAGCTATAATGTAAAATATCACTTTTTTCACTGTTGCCATGATGTCAAACTAGGCATTTCTGTCATTGTATAATCACCTAACAATATTGATGTTTATATTGAATCAGAAACACTGGATCCAGTTGTAGCGAGGATTAGAAAGAAGCAATTTGGAGATTTGGAAAGCTGAGTTCCTTTGTGGTCTCTTGACCTTTATCTCTTTGAGTGCCCGCACAGCATTGCCATGGCAACTAAGCTGGGCGCTGCCAGCTTGGGTGAGGGCTGCGGTGCCACATCATCAGATACATCACTGAATCTCTCTGTATTTTTTAAGACATGAGCAGTACATTACCCAGAAGTCCAAAGACATGAATCTCAGACTGACAAAGAAAAAAAAAAGAAGAGTAAGAAAAGAATAGATACTACCGAAAACCTGAGGAGAGGGAGGATGTAGGGGAGAGAAATCAAAAGGACTGAGTTCGATTGCCAGACATTAAAAGGCCTTGTTGAGAGTAGAGATGATAGTTGTGATACACTGCTACACAAACACAGAGCTGCTGGCTCCCTGTAATCCCTTACAGATTAGCACAATTCATTTCACAGCTCATTGCACTTGAATCTGGTACAATAAACACTGTTGCTTTGAGCTGACTTCCACCACTTATTTAAATGGATACACATTTACAGGTGGCTGCTGGGATAAAGAATGTATATTATATTAACCTCTTACGTTTTACTAGATATGATCTTGTTGAACTTGTCACAACAGGACACACATCAGTCTATCTCTCTTTTCCTAATCTTAGAGTAAATTGCATTTTTGCCAACTCTACCCTTATTAATTGTCTGCTCATTGTGTAGTAAGTGTAGACGGGTGTGGCTCAGACAAACGCAGACTCTGTCCAGGAGGGACGCTGCGCCATCTGGCATAGGAATCCCCCTCCCAGCAGGCTGTGTGTGCACTTCTTCCAGGCCAATTAGAGTACAGCTGCGGTTGTACAGTACACTGTTAAACAGTGTTGTCGCTGTTCGACAGGCCGACCGATGGGTGGCTGGGTGGGGGGTAGTCGCTGTTGCAGCCAACCTGTCTGCTAAGGCCATGTCAGGATGACAACATGATGTGTTTTGTGATTACAAGTGGTGTCAAGTGTGTGTTTGTGTCAGCATGTGACTGCTGGGTGGCAGATAAGATCGGCAAAACGCTTACCTGACTGAAATTTACCTGCGCAGAAATATCAGATGAGTCTGACCTGCACTGAGGAAGTTGCCACTGTAGTGTATGCCTGCTAATAAGAAATACAGTCTCCATATGTCGAAGCAGAAGTGATGAAACAAATAGAAGTGTGTTTTTGGAGAATGCTAAATTGGTTTTGATAGTGTAGGTGAATGAACTGTGGGTTTCACTGAAACTGCGTGATAACTAAGCCATTATGAAAGAGAAAGAAGGCAAAGAGTTATGAATGTAGAGCTTGAACAAGAATGTTGCCTGTAGTGTGAGAATGTGAGCAGGTGGTTTGACTCAGAAGACAGGAATCTGACCTATGTCTCTGCTCCCAGTCAGTCCAACCTGCGCCCGCCTTTGAAACATGCCGTGTCTCTGTTGACAAACAAGATAAACCATGCCAGCATCTAGGATAGCAGAATCTGCCTCATCTGTCATATTGAGTGCAGTTATTTACCTGCTTGGCTGTGATCTTTCTCATCATCCTCCAAGGCAAAATCCTTGAGATGAGAGCGACATTATTCATGAGCTATTTCTGAAAGTTACATCGGTGCACTAGTCTAGAGGTCAGGTTATGCTAGGTTGTGCTGGTCGGCCGGGCTCGGAGGAGAGGAGCAGACAGATCAGAGGCAGCCAGCTTTTTAAAATGTTAGTCATGCTGCTGTTCCATTTTCATGAGCTATGTTGCAATTCCCCAGGACCAGGCTGCCAGTTTCACAGAGAGTGAGAGAGAGTCAGATAGCACTACCAAGCACACCACACTGTATCTGGACTGCAAGGATTTCTAGGATAGAGATGCATTATTCCTTTGACTCTTTTCTTTTGAGTTAGAAAATAAGACTTTGAACCTTTCCAAGCTGGTGGTCTCAAGAGGAGCAGAATTAATTTAATGAGACTTGTTGCTTCTTGTTTACTGATGCTTAAAATTGTATTTTAGCCATAAAGGGATTTACTTTAACTCTACTTTATCACCCTCTGATCTTCTTCATCTAGATCCTCTGATGTTTATGAAGCGTTAAAAAGTTCATGAGGTTTCTTTTGCATGCTTTACATGCTAGCAACATTGAACACATGCAAGTCATAATGTTACTATGAGCAGATTTTCAGCTGTTCGCGTGTGCTCTGTGTCCTACCTTTGGCCAAGCCCCAGGTGCCATGCACTTCATTAAGGCATTAGAGGCATGCACAGTATGAGAATTACCTCTTGAGTTACAGTAACAGGATTAAGACAACTTCAAAGACTGTGTGGTTTCTACCAGAGGAGCAATGTTATGGTGCTGCTGCATGTCTGTGTGACTGCTGAGAGCCACCAGAAATATTGACCTCACACAGGCGGTTGCAGTGTCATCTGGTTAAACCAAAATCAACTCCAGTCACTGCACTGGAGCTTCTCCCCAGAGTTGTTTACATGAGCCAGTGGGAAGCTAATGGTGGAGAAAGTGTGTGTGTGTGTGTTATGAGTGTGTTTTTGTGTGTTTAACAGGAGGTGCGATTTAACACTAAAAATTGTTCATATACTGTATAACACCCTGCAGTGGAATCTTTGCAGCCATTTACTAAAGTTTAGCGCTGCATGGCAGCCAAGAGAGCACTTATCAGGGATGTTATATTGCTCTTCAGGGATGTTAAGTGAATGAGCCTCTGAGTGCTGTCTATCTATCATATCCAACAATAATCACGAGCCGCAAAAGTCTACCATAAACCCAGAATTAAATTTGCTATAAGTCACAGAAAGCTGACTGTTTCAATACCTGTCATTATGGTTATTATTAAGTCTTGAAGCCACATTTACGAGTATGTTTTCCCTCTCCTCCTGTTTACAGGTGTTTTGCTCGACATCCAGCGGCATTATGATGTATCAGACAGTGGAATCGGCCTGCTGCAAACAGGTAAGTCCTTTAATCCCATAATTACACGTGTGAAAAATGTTAGCTCAACAGCTAAACACATTCTCTGTGTGATGAGGGTAATTATTGTGTTGATTGGATATTTTGGTCTTACGTTACTGAAATGCAGGCTTTCTCTGGTGGAGATGTTGACGGCACGATTTACAGATAGAAATGCTGCACACATACATAATTAACTCACTAATGATTTACTTATACGTCTAATTTTTCTCCTTTATATGTGTTAAGGTGGTGTAATTGTAGGATTTAAATAGAACCACTTAATGTTTTCTCAGAGGAAAACATAAAAAATGGGCTCTACCTCCCTATCTCTAATTTGTATAAGTCTGCAAACCATAAACAGATTGTTTTTTAGGTCACTGTCTTTAAAGGATAACTCCACTGATTTTACACATCAAAGGCCATTTAAAACTGTAGCATCGATCATGCTACATTTCCTTAACACCAAAGTATCACAGGCTGACCTAAGTGAGGGTGTTTTGGGAGCAGCATTTCCTCACAGCCAGCAGCAGTAGCAGCAGCAGTAGCGCAGGTCAATTGAAAGCAAAACAAAGTCAGGAGCCAGGCAGGCTGTTCTCCCTGAGAGCCTGCATGCATGTACTGGGAGCGTCTGAGGACTCTGGCTCAGGGCAGGGTTTCCTGCTCCGCTCAGGACCCCAATGAATTCACCTTTTAGGGAGATTCATTGCAAAGCCCTCTCATTGGAGGACAGGACCCAGTCTTGTCTCCATGTGCCCTCAAACTCATTCAAACACCTACAAACATGCACACAAAGTGCCATTGAGGGCAGGCAGGCAGGTTTGAGTTTGAGTGGCTAAAGAATACAGCCCAGTGTTTCCTCTGTCACTTTATGTTCTTAGACTAACTTTGGGTGAGCTAAATGGTGTGTTGAGGACAAAAATATCTACCAGGAAAAAGAAATCAGTGCCATAATTTCTGTTGGCTTTTCAGTGAATAAGCCATTTCATCACTTCCAAATCTCATTTCCTCCCAGTATCACTGTGGTACGAAGAATCTATATTTTCTGTCAGCAGCTCTTTTCCCTTTCACTGTATGTTTTTGTTGATTTTGTTATTTTTCTGGCAGCAGGACTCGAAAAACTTCACATCAACTTTTTCATATGCTGCTTTTACACACTGGTAATGGTTCTGATGTGTGGAATGAAACACAGGAACTTGACTAAGGAAATTTATGAAGGTGAGAAAAGAGTATTATTGTTTTTTCAACCAGCAGGATGCCTGTATTTGTGAAAACACACCAACATTTCCAGGTGATGTCTGGTTAGAGTGAAATCTTAACAAGAAACAGGAAACTGTGAAAGGTGTTTGACTCTTAATTCTGTTTGCATTGGCCCATTATTTAGGTTATGCACACAGCCGCACTGGCACAGATACTTAAACACATGCAGTATGTTAGTAAAGTGGCAAGTGTAGCTGATTTGCCCTCTGCACCGTCTGCATTTGCAGGTCTCTGAGAAGCACCCAGCCGGCCAGGCTAAAAGCAGGGTGCTTTGTGTTTGGTTTGCCTGGCCTGTCCCAGCTTGTCATGGTTCAGACTCCGCTTGGCCCCTGATCCCCAGGCGACCTCTTTCTCACACCGACCTGAGGAATGCTGGTTGTCCGAGCCCTAGAGCTGTGAGAGCGGGTGGGCGCAGACAGGGAGCCTAGATGTGAAGAAGAGGTTAGGAGGTTGACGTAATCAGGGTGCTGGAGGGAGAGAGTGTCAGTGTGTGCGTGTATATGTTTACAGTATGCACCCCTGCCCCCTGCTTCCGTCTCCAGAGGGAACAATCCCTGCCTCTGTGAGCACCTGCAGGCCAGGCCGGCTCTGCCTTCTCTCCTTCCTCGCTCCCTCTGTCCTGGCAGCTTTTGTGCACCTGGGAACGCAAACTGCCCACGTAAGTGTTTTATAGGCAGTGGGCGTTGTGTGCGCTGAGGCTTTTCTCTCTCTCTCTCCCTGCTGCCAGGTCACCCTCACACTTTTTTTAAAAAAACACTGACCACACACTGCAGGATCCAAGTCTTAAAACAAACACAAGTCTGAGTCAGAATCACTTTATGAACTCTGATCTGGTTCAGGTTGAGAAAATGATCGTTTTGACCCTTTTCTTTGGCTCTTGATCAGAACTACTGGAATGAAAAATTTCCCATATCTACACGTTGCTGACAAGTTGTTTGCTTTTGGGAAATACTATCCTGTCTGAGCACAAGAGGAGCCCTTTAGACCTGCATTTTGATTGTTGCACTGCAAAAATTGGTTTCTTTTGTCTGTCTTTTTGTTGTTTTATCTATTTCAGAGAAGTGGCATTAGATAATCTTATGTTTCCAAATAAAAATCAAGTGTATTTTTATTGAGTATGTTCTTTTCCAATATAGCAATCTCCCTAGCTGGATTCAGGATTTTAATACCAATTTCTAGAAGAAAAGAGACTAGAACTATATTTCACCCCATTAGCAGAAATATGAGAAACATAGGTCTTTACAGACACTCAGACAGTTGCTTGATAAGATTAATGTTTGGTTTTTTTTCCATGGGATGATGTAAATTGCTGTTTACATGATAAAGGACAACACATAACCCTGTGGTGAGGTGAGCTGCCGCAACAGCAGTTATTTCTGTTATTTGGCAACACCAACTCTTCTAAAAAACAGCTTACACAACACAAATCGACATGAGGTATGTGCACATTTCTATTGTGCGTGTGCGTGTGCACATGCGTTATTATTGCCTAAGGAGCTGAGGCCTCAGCTGTCTGTGAAAGAGGATGAGATGCTCATAGCTGTCAGTCAGGTTAGGGTAAAGGCATTCTGTTTAAGCCTGGAGCTCTCCGGCTCCGTCCATCAGCAAGTGGAGATGGTCTCACCTGCACTCAGACAGACCTGTCAGAGCACCAGGACAGCCTGAGATCAGCTCTCCCACTGGAAATGAAAGGCCTCTGTGTTAATGGCCCTTAGGCAGCGGTTATCTGAAGTGAGTGACACTCACCCACAGCTGTGAACAGGACCAGTCCCTGGGGGTAAGGGGGGCAGAAAAGGTTAATGGAAGAGAGGAAGAGGAGAGGGGGTTCACCTGGATGGTGTTACCTTTGGTTGTGGGGAGTTTTGAGTCCTTTTGTTAACCACACTGAGAAATCTGAGAGAAGGCTTTCTCCTCCTGTTAACATGCTAAGGTTATTGTATTCAAGTGCTTTGAGGCAAATCAGAAAAAAAATCTTAATGGGTTGAATTATCTCCCATAATGGAAGCTGGCATAGTAATTATCCTGCGCTGGTTTAGCATGGAGGCAGAGTTATTGGGGTCAGTCAGGCTGGATGTACGGTGGGGTGGTGGCTTAATAAGGAGCCGGTGCTCAAAACAGCTCGCAGACTGTCTGTACCCCATTCTGTGTGTGGCTGCCCACCTTGTCTGAAACACGACACCAGTACATGCACACGCACACACACACATGCACCAACTGACATTGCACCAGTCTTAACATGGTGTCAGTCTGCCATTCAGTCAGTATGTGAGCTGTGAAGAATGAGGCCACAGGTGCTGTGTGAGACTTATGGCTTGAGCTCCACACATCAGACTTATACCGCACACAAAAAAGCTTCGAGTCTAAACCGCAAGAAGTCAGCATTGTACTTAGGCTTTAGTTTTTGCCACTGAGGGTTTATCCCGTGCTGAACTGTAGCTGTGGCCGTCTGGAACCTGTTATTTACTGGATCTGAGGTGTGGCAGAGTGCATAGGTTTATGGTCAGTGTCAATCAAAACTTCCTACTGTTGAGTGGAGGCCTCTCTGATTTCCTTTTGCACAGTCTGAAGTTGAGTTATCAGTGCTTGATCAGCTGTTTTGGCCACTCACAGCTGCTCCTATTTTGTCTCTAGCCGTCATTGGTATCCCTTGGTACGTCCACTTTCTCTCTCTCTCTCTCTCTCTCTCTCTCTCTCTCTCTCTCTATCAGCAGTTTGGCAGCTGTTGTTGCCTTGTTGTCACTCCCACTGGCACCTTATGGGAGTTAGAGGAGACAGGGGCATGAAGGGAAATGGAGGGAGAAGAAAGAGCCACCTGTGACTTCCTCTTTCTGGTCATGCATGGCAGCTAGGTTTAATCTTCTCCACTATTGATTCCCAAAGCCAAGTAATTGCATTGCGATGGTGTTCAGCAGCCCCTCTCCTGCTGCGACGAGAATAGAACGATGACCTGATGATGCATCAACATCACAGCACGTATGTGTGTGTATGTGTGTCTCCATCTCAGGCTGTTTTTATAGGGCATGTCACGGAGGATGGCAGCTGTTGGGCGATGATTGGCACTCTGCTCCTCGTTTCCTTCCCCCTCACTTCCTGTTGGTGAACCAATAGCACTGCTGTTGAGTGACCACCGGTCCAATCGGGATTTTCTGGCCAATTAAACAAGCATGCTGTCAACCCTTAAACATGTAAATGTCCTGTCAGGTATCTGGTCACGACTTAACTTTAGGCACCACATCCCAAAACAAAGAATAGGTGGGGTGTTATGATAGAGTCACACAGATTTGAAAACAGGACTTTTTAGTCATCATGGGAGTGACCAAGCATTTATGGCAGCAAGGTTCCTAGAGATATTTCCTCATGCTTGTCCAAAGAAGAGGCTAAACACTGATCGATTGCTGGGTGCCTCGGGAGGCTGCTCAACTATTTCTGCTCCTAGTGACATCAACAGATCAATTAGGAACACACATACACTCCACACTCCTCCCAGTCAAACACGTGCTTGATCCATACATACCTCAGCAAGTCAAGGTCAAAGATAGGACTGCCGCTTGCTCATTTGGTCTGTTGTCATTCATCATTGGGAAAAAAAGCATGCGTATGTGTGAGTTATGTGCATGTACTAGCCCCAGTTTTCATATCCCATTAGTCCTAAAAACAAGGGTAGTCTACACAACACAAACACAGACAAGTAGGGTCCTCTGTCATTTCTGGAGCTTGTCATTAAGTCGGCTCCTTGTGTAGTTACCGCAGGAAAATGGCAGGAAAGAAAAACTCCTCGCCCTGCATTCAAGTGTTGTGCTGCTGGATCTCAGCTCAGTGCCATGTCACCAGCCACAGAAAGTATCCCTGGGAAAAAATAACTACATGTTTTTATTAATTCTGCAGCCTGGATGGCAGTGTGGAGCCTGCACGTGAATGAATGCACATCTCACTATTGTTTTTTTTTGTTTTTAGGTAGTGTAATGGCAAATTTCTTTATCTTTATCTGTAACCATTTGTGACATCTAGACCATTTACTTATTTACATTCTCATCGGGATGTGGATTCTGTGGGATGCCCCAGGTGTGAAAGATCATTCCGGGGGGGGGGGGCACTTCTAGTGGCAGACAAAGGGGTGCTAAAGAGCAACATGATCAAGGACCCTTTTGTTCACCTTGAGGAGCGTTCCTCAGGTATAAAGGTCTAGATGTCCCTATGTTCAGGGTCTTTTGCCATCTCCTGACCGCTCGGGTGGTGACTGACCTTTTTCTTGCAAGGAAAATAAAACTTTGTCGGTCGGCAGAAGTCTCTATTTCATTCTTCACCATGCAGCTGAGAAAATTTCCACAACAGTAGAGAAAAAGCAAGCACCTTTCTTTATTCTTACCATGTGTGTTTGCTTATAATATGTGCGGGTAATGTGCAAAAGATGATCTTCCAAAGCGCTCCTGCCAGCCAGGCTGGTATTTGTAGCAGCGTGTAATTCTCCCCAGATGCAGCTCTCACACTGAGCAGGTAGTAGAAAGATCTGCTGCTGCTGCAGTGACAAGATATCAGCTCTCTGAGAAGCTGAAAGATTGAGTAAAATAAAGGGGGTTGAAGTTGGCATTAGGCAGCGCTTGACGGAGGCTTCTGCAGGAATTAGCTGCTGAGTTTGACAGAAACAGGCAGGAAGAGAGCGCTGCATGGGTATTTCCCAGGCTGCATGTGGCATTTATCAAACAGCAGCCAATGCACTGGTAATCCAACACTGGTGAAGTCGAAGCGGAGGGGTTTCTCGGAGAATTAGTGGTGATCAGAAATGCGAGGAATGCAGAAATGTTTGGGGCGCCACATAAAGGGAAATCCAGGAGGCAGAAATGCGATGTATGAGAATGTCTGAGTTTCAGTAAGACACACTGGTTGGCTATGGTGTCCTACTTAAACAAAAGTTATGTGTCACACCCTCCACAGGCAGTCCCATTAATCATTAGAGTCAGAAACAAAGCAGCCACTCCCACTGGTGCTTCTCACCTGATAGAAAACACAGCACAGTACACTGGACACCACTGATTATTGGTTTGTGATGATTGAGAAGAAATAGTCTTAGGTTCTTTATTCCCCTGTGTGTTATAGAGTCTATCTCCTGTTTTTGTTGACTATTTTCAGTCAGCAGTAGCAAAATCAACATAATAAAAAATATTTAACATCTTATTCAAACTTTGCAGTCATGAATATTGATTTTCTCTCATTTGTATTTCATCTGAATATCATAGCAAACAGGCAGAGCCTAGTGTAAATTACTCTGCTGCATAAGGATACACACCGACCCTTTATGAGGCTCAGAGCTGCAGTAAACAGCATCATATTCTGTGTTGTGTTAAATATATTACACCAGGGAGAGAGCAAACCTCCAGGCTGCATTCTATTAAACAAATACATGCTGGTAAGTCTCCACATCCACAATACAGTAGTAAACTTACCATGTCATTTCAGCCTCTGTATCATTTTAATTGCAAATGTGCAAGTTTAATACCATACTGTTACATGAGTAATACTAAATGAAATAATTATGATAATAATCTTGCCAAGAGAAGAGAGTTGCTTCAAAACTCTATGTAATTTCACGCCTAATAAAAGATTCCAGCAATGGAGTTTCTGTTCCCTGTGTTCACACTCTTATTTAACTGTTACATCTCTTCCTTCCCAGAAACATTGAAGATTCCTCTACCTCTTAGCTTTCTCAGAAATTCATAAAGCATTTCTTCACATGTCCCAGTGGAAAACCTCAGGTACTTTCCTGTGTGTACATAAAGGTACATGAGCAGCTTAAACCAGGACACCTGTGGTTTCTGTGGAGAAAACAGGCTCAGATACCACAAGTACCAAAAAGCCTCTCATCCGCAATTAGAACTGATGTGCTTTTATTGCGAAAGATTCACCCTGTTAAGAAAGAGCTAAAACAGAATGTGGTTTCACTGCAGATTTAGTAGGCGGTGTTATCAAAGAAGTGTCAGTCAGTAGCTCATGCCAAATACACAGTAGTGACAGTCCACCATATCATGAACAGTTTCATTCATTCTGTGTCTTTGATCATGTGTCTATAATTTTGTTCATGCATCTTGCAAAGGCAAAAAAATTTCATGTATGAGGTATTGCTTTTCTGAGAAGGGTTACTTATGGTCAGAGTGCCTGACATATTCTGTGTGTGATGACATCTGTGACAGTGGTATGCAGGGTTGGGTTACCTGTTGTTATTTCCACAGCAATGCTAATGCCCTCTGTACAGTGTTTGAACTGGTAACCATAGGGGCAATAAGAAAATGAAATTAAAAGGACAAATGCATCATTGAGCTACGGTCAAAACAACACCATCATGGTACACAGAGATGTCACCTAAAAATCACAGCAGCAAAATCTCACTTAGTTTTGGACTGAATGATTCTGCCCAGTAATGCACTGCATTGACTGTAATTTCTAAAGCTATTTGAAGCCTTTGTTGGGTAATCTTAGCAAAAGCAGCCAATTTCTACACAGCTAAATAAAATGTATTATCTAATCTATATGATAATAGAGACCACTTTAGCCTAGACCTGAGACAGACCTTGGACTGAGCCAATACAAGCATGAGAACAGAGCTACAGAGCCATTTTTACAGACTGACAGACATTACTCATCCATAGTGTACTCTTCATAGAAATGCCTCTGCTTGCAGCAAGCAAGAGGGCAGAGGCACAAAGGTGGAAGAGAGTCAACAGATGCTGCAGACAGAAGTTGTATTTATGGAAGCAGTGTGTTTACTATGTGATGAACGCTAACACCTAGACACACACCTTGCCTACAGTGAACAGGTCAAAGTGACACTTGGCGGAGCTGTAAATGGCACTGAATGACAACGCCTAGCCCGCAGACATGTACAGACCTGCAGATAGGATGTGCTTCTCCTGTTCCTCTAATTCTGTCTCTCACAGCTGACGGACATTGGAATTCCTCAAACTGCTGTCCCCTTGGTTAGACTGTATGTCCTGACTGTCAGGTTTCACAGCTGTAAGGATGACGGTGCCTTCAGCTACTGTGGGAAATACCCCAATCACAAACCTAAACAGAAAGTAGGAATTTTCAGAGAACTGAACTGATAAAATCAGACTTTTAGTGGGTAGAGAGTGGTTTTCATCCCATGTAGGTAACAAGTACTGTTGGACTCAGGGACTTTTAATTCCCTGAAAGGGTTTCTCTTCAATTTTACATGTTGTCTCTGTAGCAAAAAGTAGTTCAGTGCCACAAAAGTTCTATGTTAAATTAAAAAACTGATTACTTTTTGTGATTATTTCCAACCAGGAGCACTTGAATCTGTGACAAACCACATTCACTTCACACAAAGTCTGATCTCAGAGGTAGGAGCTTATGGGGAGCACTTGAAAGCAGAAAAATATTTTCTATGTACATCCGCATTGGTAGGGGATTAAGTCGTACTGAATTTCTGTGCCTCTCAGCACCTTCATTTCCACATTTTCAATCTGAATTACTGTCTATTCAAGAGAAATGTGAATTATCCCATATACAACCATACAAGAGCCTAAATGGCTTTTTTTTGTTGTTGTTGTTGTTGTTTAAAAAAAGGTTCAAATGGACTGCTGAGCATTTGGTATCCCACAGCAGCCGGAAGCTGAGCCTCACAGGTGCTCTCTTCAGGAGAAACTAGTGTTTCATAGGGAAATGTATCTGTACAGGCTCAGTGAATATCAATCACACTCACACACACACACACACACACACACACACACACACACACACTCTCACACACATACACACACGCAACATATGTGTGCCTGCATCTCCTCCTGATGCTCTATTCACAATGATATTGAATCATAGGGGGTGAGTCATCCCAAGGGTATTGTTCTGCTGGCCAATCAAAGCGAGGGCTGGATGTCCGGTGTTTCCAGTCTCCTCTGTGTGGCATGTGAAGGAGAAGAGAGTGTGTGTGTGTGTGTGTGTGTACATTCACTGTCATTACTTTTTATGTTTCTACCCAACAACAAGCCTCTGAGGGGTTCCATGCTCTTGTATATATTTTTTACTGTTAAATTCCTTATACAGAGAATATGTGGTGGCAAATTTTCCAACATCAGACTATCCAACTGAACCCTGAAGAAGAGCCTTTATTAGACCAACCAATTAAACCAGCCAACTATTTTCTAGAGTGTAATTTTTTAAAGGCTTTGATGCCAATTCACTATGAGACGTACTTCATTAGGTGTAAGGTGCCACTAATGGCCAAAGATAATAAATGACGATGGTGATGATAATGAATGAAGATAAATGATCAAGTCAGGGCTCAGTGACATTTACCATACGTTTATGACTGTAGAAATAATAGCTTATTGTTAAGTGAAAAACCTTTATTAGTGAAAGGTGAAGAATTTTACAATAAGACAGTTTTAAATATCCAGAGGCTATTACTGTGGGCCAGAGAGGCCATTTATATAATACAGCCATGCTGACAAACAATGTACCAGATCATCAGCTTACTGATAACACATTTTACTTTGCTCTTTTGGTTTTATCTTGTGGCCTCATTCACATCAGAAAGAGGTTTATCGACAGAGAAATAAAGTATAATTCACCTGTATCATCACAATCATGAAATTTTAGTTGACAATTAATTGTCATACAAATAATTGTAATTAATAACTTCTATGACATTTCTGTTTCATCCAGCTCTTTTTATACAGGTAAATGGAAACAATTATAATGATTATGCAAAATGATTATGGTCAGCTCAAATTACTGCAAACAGACAATTATGTAATCATTGTGACAGGCCTACTAACAACACAGTAATGTTACACTTAATACCTGACCTCAGTGTCTCCAGTATACCTGTTACTGTGTCTACTTTTAGTCATTGTCCTCTCATGGAATGTCCTTAGACTATGGTAATTGGTGTAATTTGCTCGCTGAGACACTGTGAGAAATATGTACAGCATCTTATTTGGAATTTGAACATCAGAACAGGTTTGACACTCCTACCTGAGGCACATATAAGACTGAAATTAGAATTCATTGTATTGTTTGTGGGAAGATGTTTGAGTTTATTCACTAGACTGTTGTTATCTATTCTGTCAGAAGGACACAAGGTTCAAGAGACGCTGAGATTTTTTGCTTTATGCCCTCACAACAAAGAGAGAATAAAATAGATAAGAGGGAATAATGATTAACTCTTCTACTCTGCAGAGGTTTCAAAATACAAAACCACTTCTACTAGACTGGCCTCAAAGGAGTCCCTGCAGACAGATCAGGCAACATTAATAAATGGCCTTAATGGTTCAAACAAATCACTAAGGTTACAATGAATTGTCTCCATATTCACCGCATGGCTTTGTGTAACACTGGGAGGAGTATGCACGATACTTTAAAAAACAGCATACCATTAATTATCTGCAACAGTTTTCCTAATTGGGGAAACTGGTGTGGAATTGGCAATTATGCAAAGTCTAAGAGGAGAAAAACAATAGATTTAAAAGAAAGGAATCTGTGTGTTGTTTAGCTAATAGAGGGGAATATGTTACATAAGCCTAATGATAAAGGCAGGATGTCAGGCAGAGCTGATACTGCTGGACTTGTTAAAGTGTTTACAGTCTACGGTTGAGTCACTTCCCTCAGACATAGATGGGTATATAATGCAGTCACTGGCACTGACAGCTATCATAATTACACACAAACAGCAAATACTAGTCTTTTTGCTCAGGTTTTGCATAATCTGTAACACTGAAAAATGATTCTTTTAGTAAAATGATTGTGTTCTGCTCTCTGTAGCCATAAAGGAATCTCAGTTAATGTGTAAGATGTTAACAGAAGTGCCAATAGTGAAGGTTAATTTTGTTTCTACACTCTACTGAAAATGTGGCTGGAATCAACTGGCAGGTTGTAACAATTAGTCGATGTCTGACAGAGTAGTCAAAGCTGACCATTGTCCTATAAATGAGGTTATGAAAACTTTTCCTCCCCTTTGGCCTGCAGTGTAAACACCCACAGAGGACGTCTGTGGTACACACCAGTCATCAACTCCTCGCTGTTGGGGCTTTCCTGCTGCATATTTGTTACATGTGCACTTTATTTATTAGAGATTACCATCTTTGGTGATTTGCCAGGTCTTATCTCTGATGGCTCTGTGGAGATCACACAATCGTGGTGATCCACTATATAAACAAGAAAAAACAGAGAGACAATGGTGGTCAGTGTAGGAATGTGACTTGTGAGGACCAGCAACATTTTATGCAAATTTCATATTCAAGGGTTGTTTACTGTATGTCAGTCAAACCTTTCCGCCTACCTGTTTAACAGAGCCATTTAAAGTCTGCAAAATTAGACATATTCTCTGCAGAATGAGTCATGAATAATTGAGCTTTTTCTATTAAGACATGCAAATCTCACTGCCTGCACTGAAAGTTTTGACCTAGCATCTGTGAAGACTTATTCTTAGCTGTGGTTTGTTTGTCCTTTCTGTGTTGTCTTGAAATAGACTGAACACATTTATTTTCTTGTCAATAAGTGCATTCTGACTAATCAAGCCAAAGAACAAACAGTTGGTCTGCGTTGCCCAGTTTGTTTGCTGCACACAGAGAATTCAGTGTGCTGCACTAAACAAACTTGACAGAACAGAATCCCATAAATAACACGTGATGCAGTCTCAGTAGCGGGCAGTAGCTGCGTTTGCAGTGACGGGGCACTTCCTGGGAGCAGATGAGCCTCCATAAATTTCACTTGAAATTTAAGTGTGCATCCAATCTCAGTGACAACACCTTTTATATAAAACTGATTATTCCCATGCCCTACTGTATTTGCACTGTGCACAGTTTCACATTGTAACAATGGATTCATTACATCAAAATGGCACCATGAACAATTCCTGTTGATCTTTGTTGTGTTTTTTTACAGTGACATGTTGTAGATAAATGTTGATAATCTTAAGGATATGCACATTACTTCAGCCTCTTGTAAATCTATAAATCAAGTCAAATTTACCTAGACAACCTCCCTAGATCCAAATCTTAAGAGTAGGGCTGTCAGCACTGAGTGATTAGAAAAAAATCTGAAGAGGAAAAAATGCTGCAGTATTGAAAGTAACACACCCTGATTCAGTGGAAAGCTCCCCTGTGTTTTTTTGTCAAGTAAAGAAATCATCGCTGTGTAGCTGATGTGTGACTAATTCATCATCGTATTACTCTGTTAGAATGTAAAACAGCTTCTTGAGGAAGTGTCACTGCGTACTGGCTCTGTTGGCTCGCTCAGTTGGTTCAAAATAAACTTCTGTGTGTTCACTAAATTAAAACTAAAAATAGCATTAAAGACATTTGGTTTGTCTTGTTTTTTGTTTTTTCTTTCTTCCCAGTACAGTCTCTTCCTCTATGCTTGACACAAAACTCACACCAAACATGTAAAACTAGATATATACAGGAGGCTCCTTTCCCTTGCTCACAGAGCAGCAAGATTATTAAGCAGTAAGGTTAACACTACATGAGTGTGAACAAGACCTGACTTCATTTCCATGTGCTGACACTGCTAAGAGGTGATAATGAGTCTTAAGAAAATGGCATAGCTTATCAAGAAATCACAAGATAGCTTGGAATGAGATACAGAGAGAGATGGTGGTCATGTGTGGTCCTGCTAATGACTTCAGATCAGCCAGTTAATGTAAGAATATGTATTTTTGACAAAGTGCTAAACAGTGAGAGTCATGATCTCTCGCCCCCGGTGGACCAGCTGGTGGGGACTGATTGTAGGCCTCTCCTTTATCTTATTCCCCAGTCTGCTCTGCATGTGTGTGTGTGTGTGTGTGTGTGTGTGTGTGTGTGTGTGTGTGTGTGTGTGTGTGTGTGTGTGTGTGTGTGCGTGCGTGTGTGCACGCATACATGGGTTTCTCCAGCAGTACTGTGGCTGCAGGGTGAGTTGGCGAAGCTCTTTAGAGAGTTGGACCTGCACAGACCACTCATCAGAGTCATTTAGCATTACACAATAAACCTGGAGCACTTAGCCACATAAATGCTCGTGATGGAGGCTGCAGAAAGGGAGGCAAGGGGTGAGATGCAGGCATCAAGAGGAAGAATAAAGAGACTGAGAAGTAGAGAGGGAAAACATAAGGATGAGGTGGGAGAGACTTATTATCTGTGACGAACTGATAAAGTAATTCCAGCACCTGTGAAAACCCAAACTGTAATTGGTTCATTCATTAATAATAGTGCAAATTAGATTTAAATTAGATTGTAGATTACTTTTTTCCATCACTTTGGGGAATAGGATTTTTTCTCTTTTTTCCACAAAATGACACAGTGAGGTCACAGCGGATGATACCTGCATGGGTGTATCTTGTATAAAACAGAAGTTAAGCAAATGTCAAGCTTTGATTTTGAGATAGAATTTTGATTTTATTCAGATTCATCTAAAATTGTAATATTAATTTACATGTTAAGACATAATTTGTGAATGTTTACTAAAGAATAGCCGTCGGCCACTAACAGCAAGTGTGCTTTTATGTGGAATAATAAATTGTTTTTGCCATTTGTGACCTATTTTGTCAGGTTAGAAAATGAGCCAGTGGTAATGACACTTTGTATCAGAATTTATTGAAAAACACAATGTGGGAATCACTAGCACCATGACTGCATTATGTTTCTTTACACAATGTAATTATACACTGCAGAGTTGTTTTCAGCTTTATAAGAATGATTGCTCTTAATTTGAAATTCTCTCAAAACTACATGATACCTTTTTATGTACAAATTACTGTAGCACAGCATTAGTCAGCTATATACATAGTCCTAGATAAAATTAGAGCTGAGACAGCTGGTCGGCCTTAACAGAATTAACTATGTGCCCAGAGTTATTTAATTTAAATACCTGCAACAAAGTTACATAAAATGATTATTTTTGCACTATTTTTGGTATCTCTTCCCCAAAATAGGGTTATGAAAGGACTCCAGTTTTTCTTTTGTCATGCCATGATATCACATGTTCAAAACTACAGTTACGCTATAATCTGATTACTGTCCCTTATCCTGTTGGTTGGCCTCAGCAGCTGTGGGACTGTGATGCCTCTCTGTCTTATATAACACACCCCTCCTCTCTTTTCTCTCTCATCTCCTCTCCTCCCTTCCTCCTCTGTAATGTTTATGCTGATGATGTGTCAAAACACTCCAGCCTGCCTCCCCGGCCCCCCTCACCGCTGTCAAGAGTTACATCGCTGCCCTTTCTCCTCTGCAAAGACACAAAACTCAGTTTGAGAGCATTAAAAATTCACGTCTGTTTGGGTTGGTGCACCTCATAAATATTGACTAAAAGCCCTAAGAACGATTCCTAGTTGTCCAGTCAGCAGTGGGGCAATTAGGAGAACACATTTTAAGGCCCTTGTGTTCCTTTCACAGGGACATAAGTTCAGTTGTAAGAAATTAAGATGGAGGAATTATTCATGGCCACACAGCCACCACTGCCCTCTCCCTGGAATAGAGTGGGAAAGAATCAGTGCTGGTGTGTGATGTATTGCTATTAATTGCCTCGCGTATGGCCAGTTTAATCATAATTCCAGCAATGCTACATTAAGCCCTGACATGTTTTTTCATTTATGGTTTCTCCGCCACCTATTTGATTTGTTTTATCCCCACAAACCCACAGTGTATAATCCTATCTCTGTCTTGCCCACTTTGTCTTCCCCCTGTCTCTTTTAAGCTCCACTGTACTGGAAACACTCCAAACTGTACTTAAGCTTTTCTTACAGTCCTCCCCACTGTAAGGCACTACATTTGTACAACTCCTCACCCCCTCTCTCCACAAATTGAATCATGTAAAACCCACATCACTTTTCTCAGTGACATTACCCAGTGCTGTATCGTCTGACATTTAATATTCTTTCGCCAGGTTACTTGTAGCAAATGCAGGTGAGCTATAATGGAATTCTAATTGGTTGGAGTTGAATGGAGGTGTCCTCTGGCAGTCCTTCACTGAGAGTCTCTGGCTGACTGGTATCACAGAGTTGATCTGGACAGGTCTTGACTTAATAAGTGGAGCAGGGAGCTGAAATGCTTGGCTTAGTCCAGTTGGAGTTAAAGGGTTTTTAGAGTAAAATGCAATCAAATAACACATGAGACTGTGACTATGACTGTATATGCATCAGTAACAGTCATTTGTTTGTCACTGTATCCAAAGTAACATTTTTGTCTTTTCCTTTTTCCTTCACAGTCTTCATCTGCAGCTTCATGGTGGCAGCTCCCATCTTCGGTTACCTGGGCGACCGCTTCAACAGAAAGGTCATCCTGAGCTGTGGCATTTTCTTCTGGTCTATTGTTACTCTGTCGAGCTCCTTCATCAGTAAAGAGGTACGGCATTACACACGCTCTGACAGAAACACTACAATTGCCGCACAAGAGCACCAATGTTATTTTATTAGGCTGCTGTGCCTGTGCTACAGTCTTCACTGACAAGCCAATTATTCTGTTATGATGTGGATATGCTTGATGTGAAGTAGTGAAATGAAATGACACGCATGTTAAGTCAGACACCCGCTTAGCCTTTGTAGACATTCTTTGTACCGCCCTCCCTCTCTTTTTTTCTCCTCTCTCTCACTCTGGCGACTAGCCAATCAACTAATGAAGGCCCATGCCTCAGAGATGTCTCAATTACAATGCTTTAGAAGATAAGACTGTAGTTTCACTGCCCCTTGACAAGTGGATTTAGATTTGATATCTCTAAAAGCCTCTGTGCGCTGGGCGGTGTTGGGCACATTAAACAATAACATTATTCTTGGGGGCGACAATGTGGGGGAGGAGTATCCTGCTGAGAGTAGCCATCACATTACTGTAAAAGGCTCTGTACATGTGCGGATATATGTGAGCGTGGGTGTGTAGACAGACCCCGCTGCACAGTCTTGACGGACAGTCATAATAAAAATTGAACGAACTGACAATTCGAAGTTGCTCGACTGGCAGGGATATGTGGCATTAAAAGCTGCATTAGTTAAATTTATTCAGCTTATGGCATGTCTGCTGAGCAGCAGTATGGAGTCCCACGGTGTCATTTCTTCCCTGAGTAAGCCTGTTCACTGCTGAGGCTCTTCAGCCCTGAGCTGCAGAAGGGAATGACAGCTCTGAGATGTTGATGGTCTGAGGAAGGCATCTTTTAACTCAAATCCCCTATAGACTTGTGTGTTAGGAGACAAGATGGCAGCCATTTGCCTAAGTGGGAAATACATTCAGGCTGCTTATGGCTGAAATGAAATTAAGGGCATCTTCCTCTCTGGCAAATGACACAAAGGCCGCTGACTGCTGATGAGGAGATGGAGAGTGATCCTCAGCGCCTGCATTCCTTTAGCCCCAGACTTTAATTCTGTCCTCAAGACATGTCACTGAGTGTGCCACTCAAATGAGACAAGAGAAGATGGCTCTTATGTAACAGCGCTACGGCACATGAGAGATGAAAGACATGACGTAATGAAATGTTAACGACCACTTACAACTGAGTCCCATCATTATGCATTTAAGCCACTCTGGGGCATTTTAGAAGGATTTGCAGCAGATAGGAATTCAGATCTTACATAAGAGAAATTTGCCGCTGTCATAAAGTGAAACTTCATGCTTTTTTCTACATGACCACAACAGATTATCATCATAAAATGATAACTTGTCAGTCATTTGAAATTTGAAACACATTAGAGGTCGTGTGTGGCTTACCGCTCCTGACTGTGAGCCAGAAAGCTGAATATCTTGCAGTGCAGCAACACACACCTCTCTGATAACATTCATTTATTTTCTGTTTTATCTTTCATCTCTAGATACGGTGCATTGATAGAGCTTTATTGTCATTGTTCAAAACAACAAAATTACTATTTATAATTTTATCCAGTGGAAAGCATGAGTCATTTCATTCAGTCTTATCTCATGAATATAAAAAGGGTAAAACAAGGATAATGACCACTGAACTAGTATTGTTGTAATAAGGCCTTGCTGCGAGGACTGATGATCCTTTTGTGTTTCAGTCAGCAGTCATAATGTTAGGCACAGGTACAGCTCTTCTCCTTCAGATAAGTTGTTATTGGTTTGGTCTCTTGGCATGATGTATTACACTAAAGATAGCATGAGATTTGTCTATTAAGCCATTAATAATAGATTGTTTTTTTTAAATAACGATAGAGTTGATTCTTGATGAACACTTCATCACAGTGTCTCCTTGAATGCACTGCAGAACCTGGTTATTAACTTATATTTAAAAAAATTCTCTAGTCAAAATAGCATAATGTAATGCACGGACTAATTAGTGTCAGGCCTGTAAGGTCCAGTTAAACAGAGATTATTGTTTTTTCTGCACTAAGATTGTCTATGTGCTTAAAAAGGCAAAAAGGAAAGCGATAACACACATCAGCATGTTAGCATTGTTATTGTGAGCATGTTAGCATGCTGATGTTATCTCAAAGCACCACTGTGCCTGTACAGCCTCATAGAGCTGTTAGCATGGCTGTAAACTCATTTGAAAACAGGCTCAAAACAGCTGAATTTGAAGGAGAATTTTCTAAACCCCCATATTCTCTTTTTATGTCTTTATAGTCTTCAGTCTGTTTTTATAGTTTCTAAACCTCATTTTTGTGGGGCTGTTGTCACTGCTACTAGCTTTTCTGTTCCAAGTGGCGATGATAGTCTAGTGACCACACACACAAAAAGAGCTAGCATTATGATTCCACTAAACGGCTGGGCCATTAAAAGAAGAAAATAGACTGCCTGTGAATCATTCAAAACAATCTGACAAACACAAAGATATAAAACAGAGAAAGCTTACGTGGGATCGATCACGAAACACAGTAGTTTACATGTATTTCACACATATTGAAAATAATATGGGTGAATACCATAGCAAACAGACAGTTTTAGGATGCTTCCCTTGAGTGTCATCTTACAGTGAGGTGTGTGTGGTGTAGTTAGGTGTAGTCTCCAGAGGATGGTTGATGGCTGTGTGCATGACCTCATGACTTAATGTCCCATCCACCAGCATGAGGCCTGGAGTGACGGCTGAGAGTTCAGGTCAGCTCTGGGGGTCGCCATCTTAGCTCTGCCTCTGCTACCTACAGCATCATCATTAATCTCTTCTCACAGCTGACAAACCCTACAGAGTGTAACCTTATCACACGCCCACACACCACAGACTCACATTATTAGAGCCCACATTGTGCTCGTATATGTCTGAGGTGCAAATACAAAAATAGACTGCAATGCTAACAAGGAAAAAAAATCTTCCAGTAAATGTGACCATCAAACTATGTGACTTCACTGCAACATCAGCAAGTTCTACATTCAACTAATTTAACTCATGGGACTAACAGATAGTGTACAATTGAGTAGCCAATATTTGCAATTAGCATAATTCCACTGTGTGGGGGAACCAGATTTCTTTACAGCTTTAAAAGCAGACGTAGTAGCCCCGTATCCAGTGAGTTGTGGTTGCCATGGAAACAGTTAACAATCCAGCTGCCTACACAGGTGCCCCTGCCAGTGTGCACGCTCCTGTAAAAGCCTTTTAAGTATTCTTTTTCATTTATGAGTTTATTACATGCAATGGAAGATAATATGCCATGGTAATTTAAAATAACTAAACAAGACTGAACACATTAAGCTCTTCCATGCTCACATGATGTTATTTCACAGTTCCATGAGCTGAAATTACTGTGGTTGATCAAGATAACTACCACTAACTTTCTGGTTCATATGTAACAACCTCACAGCGTTTAAAGGCTGTTGAAGGCAATGTGACAACTTGTGTGTAGTGCGTGCCAGAGCAGCACTATCATGGGAATAAATTTGTGAAAGTCATCGCTTCTCATTAATGAAGAACCACACACAATGTTGTATGGCAAATGTGTGTTATTTTTTAGTTTCAGAAGCGTCCAGCTCTGATAGATGTGTCAGAAAAATGTGTCTGCAGCATCTATGTGACTTTTCAACCCACTCTGGCACATTTTGTTGTTAAATCAGTAGTGATCGTGACCTCGAATGTGCTTTGCAGGCCTGATGTAGACAAGTATTGTGAGGACTAAAAGGAGAGTTGAGCTGTTTTTTGCCCAAAGGAAATTATTCATAATCAAAAGTTGGAGAAGAAAAAGACTCCTGAAGAAGAGAAGTGGCCTTTGGGTTTACACTCTGCTCTCACAGAAAGTTTCCCTGTGGAGCTTGATAATAAAACTCATATTTCTTCGCCACTGTCTCTGTCTCTCTGCAGTACTATTGGCTGTTCGTGCTCTCCAGAGGTCTGGTGGGCATCGGTGAGTCCAGCTACTCCTCCATCTCCCCCACCATCATAGGAGACCTGTTCACTAATAACAGCCGCACCATGATGCTGTCAGTCTTCTACCTGGCCATCCCCCTGGGAAGGTAAGAGACACATCCTGTATTCTTAGAGCAGGCACCTGAAAACAACAAAGATATATCATCTGTTCTGTGAGATGTTGTATATGTATACAATGTACATGTATGTGTAGTTCTATATGAAAATATATCTTGGTGATGTTAAATCTGTTAATCATTTAATCCTATGTAGCCTGTTCTTCAAATGTTAAACCTAAAGGTGCTCAGGAATCAAAGGCATTAGCATAGATAATTGAAATTATCCTCACATAGTGAAGGTCAGGCTCACTCCTATCTGGCTCTTTTTTTTCAGCAGCAGCCACACAAAGAGTGCAGGCCCTCTGAAAAAAGAAAAGCGGAACTTACAATTGACTGTATGAAGCTTAAAGGAGGGTGGGAGGCTTCTTTTTGGAGATGTGGTGTGGGGGGATGTGGGAGTAGGAGGTATTATTAAGCTTAAATCTCCAGCCTTTTCAGTTCATTCAATTAGAAAAAGGGCCACAGGGAGAAAACAAACAAAGCCAAATAATAAAAGATGAATGTACCGGTGGATGCGTCGCGGGAGCCACTTGAGGTTTTATCATCATATACAGCTCTTAACAGCATGTGCCTGAGCAGCCGCATGCTGCGCTGTTTTCCAGCTTCCACAGAATCACACAAAGAGAAGCGGAGGGAAGAGGAAACGTGCTGTCTCACTGTAAATAGCATTATATTTGAATGTATGTATTTGTTGCTGCAGAGTACAGAGTGATGAATGGTTATATAATGTGTAATCATATGCTTATTTGGACAGAAATTAGCAAAGGAAAGGCTAACTGCCCTCTGAGTGGTTAAAGTATGAGCTGCCAAAATGTTTGGGGTCACAGCAAACCGCCCAGCAACATACAGACAATAGAAGGTGGTGAGGGCCTCAGTAAAGTGTGTCAACATCCTACTCGGCCTCCCAATTTGTTTGTCTTTGTTGAGGTTGGTTATGACCGCCTGTGAAATGACCAAGAATTAGGACCAGATTTCCAGGAAATGGGATTCCCTTTGCTTCCCAATTTTTTCTCCTCCATAATTTTTTGAACTTGGTCCCACAGACTGTAGGTACTGTGTGACGCTAGTGTTTGATGAGTATATTTTCATGCTCAAGTTTTATTGTTGTGTTGAATCACTCTCTGGGTGGACTTGATAAGATTTAGCTGTTAGTCACTCACTGGAAATACTCAAGTATGCTGTCTGTTTCGTTTATACTGTGGTGCTATTTTGGAGAACTAATCGTAGCTTCAACTGAAGACGTTTCTCTTTATACTTGGAGTGAGATTCTTGAGTATGCTCTTGTGTAAACCAGTTAAATGTGTTTTAGCCTTAGCAGCCAGTGCTAAGGAACTCAGCTCGTAAAGTCCTCTGGGCTTCATTTGATCATCAATCTACTGTTCCAATCTATGCTTTCTAATGGAAATGATATCCTGCACCTCCTGGGCTAGAGTCTGTGCACATGCCGATAAACAGGTTCAGAGAGCTCGTGTTGCATTGTGAAATTGACTTTTTATTGACTAACTAATAAGAGGCAAAACAACTATGAAGGAGCATGCAGACAAATGAAAGGCAAAATCATAAAGTTTCTTAGGTAAGGTGTTGAGACACCAAAGAAATTTAGTACACGGCATAGATTCTCCAAATCTACTGGAGGTTGAATACAAAGAATATTCCCTCATTTGAGGCCAGTTTCATGGTAGAGATATTTTAGGATTGGTGTGGAGTGTTAGGACTGTATTCATTTTGTTCTAATTTAGTCAATGCAAGTTAAAATAGCAGACTGACTTATGTTGCTTCCGCAGTGATTTCTTTCGGTAACAGCCAGTGCACCAGATGACAAAACAGAGCCAAACATTACCATGACTTGTTGTCTGCCCAGTAACCCAGTAAGAAGAACTTTCATGACTTTCATTTGCCAAAGGAATAAGCCTTGATCCTGATCAGCGAGTTAGACAGCCTACTAGTTAATTTGTTTTGTTTTAAATTCAAACAGACCCGTGGTAAAATTAGTCCCACTGATGACAGCTTTAAGGACTAGACACTAGAGACCAAGTTTACTCAGTTTTGAATGTTGTTAGTGGAGAGTGCTGTCACTAACTGCTCATTGCTCAAAAAAACAGAAAAACTTCATAGTGTTCAGTTGTTGAGACTCAACCAGAATACCAAATAATTGAAATGATTTCATAGTCATCAAACCATTTGGTTAACTCAGAGGCAGCCTATTAAAACAGAAAACTATCTCTGAAGAAATGGCTTTACCAGAGGCCATTCTACATTGCGGAGATGACTGACAAATATCACTAACTAACTGCCTTTATTTCATCAAGTACGATTGCTTGAAGATAATGTCCACACATGCAACTGTCACTTAAAGCACATGTGCCGCCCATACCTTCCAGTTTACTATTTAAACTTTTGTCCCTTTGAATGCTGATACTATCTAGCAGCATAGGGCCCCTTTATCTGATCAGATCTGATCTAGCAACATTTCCTCAAAGCATTTCTACCGTATTTCATTGTGACACAAATTCCGTGAACTCAGCTAAAATGCTGTGAAATTAAACTGTGATAACATACAGCCTTCTGTAGCCAGACAGTCAGTTAGTACTGCGCTCTGTTGGCTCGTAATAGAAGCTTTGTACCTGCATTTTGTGACAATATGAACAAATCTAACATCCAGAACAGACCAATCAGCCAAGATGCTATCATTGCTTGATCAGTAACGCTGTCATGTTTCTTCTGCGTTATACCCAAACACTCAACACAGATTACAAACAGATGTGTGTAGTGTAGGCGTGACTCATATACTTTTATATATATAATGTGGTCTAGACTAATATATACATGCTAGGTTACACAAGTCTGTGGTCTCTGTAGCTGGGTTAGGGTTACACTTGGGCTCCAGCGCCAAGGAGGCTGCAGGAGACTGGGCACTGGGGCAATTGAGGTGGTAAGTGACATCATCATCATCATCTCCAGCACCGCACGTATACACCCAAACATGCACACAAAGACAGATGAAGAGTAATTTCCTGCAGGGCTCGTGGTGAGGCCGGCTGCGGATCTGGGGCCAGAGGCCAGTGTGTGGAAGAAACACTAGGGGACATATATGGCTGAACAGGCGGTCTGGGCCATGACATTGCAGGGAAGTGACAGAGGAGAGAGAGTCAGTGAACAGCTCACAGACGCCCACATCGTAGCATCAGCTCAGCCTCCTGGGTCTGCAGTAAGTTTTCCAAAAAAAAGCGCTTTCTAAAAACTTCTCTTTAACATTGCATCTACTCAGCACCTCTTCTGATATGCATTCAAACTAAAAAAGCTGTATGCTGTTAACATTTCTGTTCTGATCCGGCTACTGCAGTAAGGAGAGGATTTCATTAAACATCAAGGCTGATGCTAGTTTTTCTCTCTCAGCTGCTGTAAACACATTTTATCTTCATTACACTTACCCTCGGAGGCCATCTCTGTGAAATAAGATCAATGTCAGCCCCTGCCAAGTAATATGTCAGTGCTGGTTTAGTGTCTTTCAGCAGGGAGCTATCAGAAACATTTTATTTCATTGTTCTCACATAACATTTGGGACAAGTTAAGAGGGAAATTTTGGGCCCGGCCTAGGATGGATTATGATTGGTAGAGCAAATGTGTCCAGAAGGTTACATCAAAAGGAACAGCAGCAACCAAAGAACAACCAGTTTACTACAGCAAATAGAGAGAACAGGAAATGAAATGGTGTCATCTAAGCAACAAGCATCAAGGGAGAAGTAGTTATCTAGAAAAGCAAAATCACCTCATACTAAAATCAGTGGGTTAAAATTAACCCAGCACAAAATGCATGGGTTCATTTTAGCTGCCAGTGCCTGCAGAAAAACCAACCAAGACAAGGGTTGTTTGATCCAGTGAGTCAACAGTCAAACAAACCTCTGTACAAGGTACAGTTTATTTCCATATAGTGACCCCTACACTGGTCAATTTTTAAACTAGTGATTTTAATGAATTAAAAGTATACTGGAGAAGGCAGGCTTGTTGTGTGCAGTGATAGAGAGGGAGTAGGGTTTTAGTTTGACCTGGCACAAGGACTCATTTGTTACTATGTATTGGCTTGTAAAATGCCCCAAAGGTGCTCCAAGCATTAAGCTGGGTCTGTTTGAATTAAAGGCTAATTCCAACCTCAGAGGAAACAACTGTAGAAATGTACTGAGATGTCCTGGTTCTGTTTTTGCAGAAGAGACATACTGTGTTATTAGGACTAGATGCAGGTGTTAAATCAGGATCATAAATCACTGTTGTCATAGCAGTTTTTTTACTGGGACTCCATGGAGCACTTGAGACAAAAACAGTTAGAGGTGAACAGGTCTATAAGACATACCAACTGGGGAATGGAGAGGACCACCAGCGTCCAATAGGACTCCCAGGAACTGCTGACTTCAGGGCCGTCAGCTTAAAAACCCCAAAATATTATGACCTGACTTCTTATGAACCGAATTGACATTTCTAAAGGAAGACATTAAACATCTCTTTCAGCCTGTGGTGGTGGAAGAGATTCCTGACATGACAGCTCACTGGCTTGAGGAAACAGAAGTCCATTTCTTCTTGTCTTGTGGAAATATAAAAAAAAAATAAGAAACAAGAGCGGGGCAGTTAGTTCCAAGGCAGTTACAATGACATTCCAATAAAAACAACTCTAAAGCTAATTAATCACTGGTGGTAAGTGTGTGAGGAAAAACAAATACTACACATGAAAGAAGTTTCAAAGGAGCAGCATCCTGCCTTTCTTAAGGAAAAAACACTGCAGCACTCTGCTCTGTTTTCACCATGTGTTCCAGCTACCTTCCTGAGAATGTGGATGATAAGAAGGATCAGGGGAGATGCATAGGAAACGAGGGAGCAGGAGAGGGCAAGAAGCACTTATTCTGATTGCAACCATCCATACAGGAAGTATCTAATGGCCCTGGGAGCTGACAAAAGTCACAGACCCTGGCGCCTCATTGATTAATTATGATAATTTAACCTCTGCCAAAAGCTTATATTTATTTTCTTCTTTGATGAAATGAAATGTCAACCACGAAGCTACCTTTGCAATGTGCATTAGCAAGATCTCTTGATGGATGTTGATCCAATTAAATTGCTCCACACAAGAAGAAGAGGCACAATATAGGAAAAGAAATTATCAGTGTTAGTGCAGTCCTCACACCTTACACGAAACACTGTGCTGAGCTGCACTATCAGCCAATGCTATATAAACCACATCAGACTCCTGAATTAGTCCTCAAAACCAGGACAATTCTTTTCACACCTGCTACATACACAACCAACAAGTTTCATACAGTACCACAGTATTTATGCACATAAAACGAGCTTATAAGCTACAAAGTATAATGTGATGAATTTCTAGACAGATGAAATTGGCTTGCTTTGTGAGCAATTTAGGCTATCAAACAAACCCTCCCACACATCCCATCCTGCCTTTTGTCCTTGTCTCTCCTCACACACATGCACAAACATACCTCATAACCCATAAAAGAAAGATGATAGTGAATGTAATAGCGATGAGAGGTTTTCACTCTGGTGCAGAGCTCATACAGCCTCAAAGCTAAAAAGCCTTTAGAGTCTTGCAGTATGCTATACACATAGACAAGCCCACATACATAAACACACACAGACACACAAACACACACACAGTGCCAATAGAGTAAGCAGGGGGAATGTTCTCAGCTCCAGAGGACTTGTATAGGATGTGAAGCGGTTTGCAAAAACACAGTGGCCATATATTCAGATTGTAAGAAGCACTGTTCTGTCCAGCATTTCACTTCTGTCCCATACAAATCCACACCTAAGCTAGACCTAGCATCCAGTCAGTATAATGTGTCAGTGTGACCAAGCCCCTACATCTTCTTGTCCCTGTAGGTGTCCCTAGTTCTAGGGACTGCAGGAGCTCTGATCCTGCCTGGGTCCTGGAGCCCAAGGAGAAAGCGCTGACCAGACAGGGCGATCAAGACCTGCACTCTCCTGGCTCGTGACATGAAGGCACTCGCTTGAAGTAAGGCCTGTGCCTGCTTTAGTCAGGGTTTTTATAGAGATTGACTTTTGTTTTACTTCAGTATAGACTTAAAATCATCAATATTTCCCCAGCAGTTCACCAAGAACAACAAAGACATTTGATCAGTGCGAGGTGTAGGAAATGGGGAAATGGAATAAGCGACCATTATTACAATTTAATTATAGTTACAATTGCAGATTAATAGAAGATGAAATGATCCCACAGCCCTTGATATAGACACGATACTTATTCACATACATTCACTAAAGAGCTTCCAAGTGCCTTTAATAGCTACTATTAAAGGCATGGAAATGTCAACACAAGACACAGTGAACAAGTATCATCTACATATGACCACTCTCCAATACTGGGCTTGAACTGTGAAAAGAGCTTTGCATCCATGATACACTGTAGTCCCAAAAATATAAGACCTGAGTTTCTTTTAATAAATGTTATATTAACTCTATGTAACCTTGCAGCCATGCAGATTTATTGAGCTATTTTATGGAGCAGCCAGATTCATCCTCACAGTGTGGACTTTTTAGGCAATACACACAGTCCCCCAAGATTCACCACCCATGGAGGAAAACGTAAAAGCACGGGAAGAAAGTGTAAAGTTATTTTTTGTGGTTACTGGCTGAAATCACGCCATCGCTGTATATCATCTCAGTTCACTACCATCTAATACTGAGCTGGCTTTAAATTCTCATTTTCTCACCTTTGAGATAATGGTGTCCAACCAGGTATCATTTATTTGTTTGTTGTTTTGCTGTATGAAAGCCTGTGAAGTGACATGTTTGAGATCTTTCTTACAGATAACAGTAGTATGTTTAATTTTTGTCCTTCATAAACCAAGAATTGACCTTTGCATGTGTGTTTCATTGATAGCCGGAGCCACGTGTTCTCCTCCTGGCATCAGCGCGGCTGTGTCCCCGCCACAGGTGCATGGTATGGATCCCCCACCGCCAGAGCCCAGGTGGTGCAGAAGACGCAGAGCCCTGCACAAAAGAGACCCGGCAGTAGCATAGACAGGTGAGAGGTTAATGACTAAACAGAGACTTTGAAGTCACTGATGCTCTGTTTGACTTGCAGCAACTGGAAACCTGTAAAAGAGAATGATACCTGTATACCCGTGTACCACTTGAAAAAGCTGATGAACTGGGTTTAGGTGGCTCTATGCTATTATATTCTAGCTGCTTATTTATTTTGGAAGCATTTAGATGTTGCACCATTTACTAAACATACCTTATCTCTAATCTATCCGTGTGTGGTAATAAAAAGTTGTATGATACATATATAAATGAAATAAATAAAGCACTCCTGTCCCTGGCCTCCTGTCCAGTCCCATCTCTCGTGCGATCACCCGTGGACCGGGCTATTGGGCGGTCATTGGGGCAGCCACCACACGCCTGTGTCGCCAGAAGACAGAGCGAGCCGACCACCAGAGCGCCTGTCAGCATGCTGCTCGGCCCAGCCATCTCATCTGCCTCATCTTGTGGTGGCTAAGAAGAGACCGAGGAGCTAATGAAGGCCCATTTTACTTCAGAACTGCTGTGTATATGTATATGTAAGGCCTGATGGTGCTAATAACCAACTTTGCTTTCCTACTTCCAAGAATCAACAGGCTCCAGTGAAATAGGTCCCCTGACAAGAGAACATTATTAGTATGTTAATTATGGATTAGCCTGGGACTGAGAATTAAAAAGGAAGTCGGTAACCAATATAACAAGAGAAACCTTGTAAAGGCAATACAAGGGTGGTGTTGTTTGTTTGTACTAGGATCCCAGCTCCTTTCAGGCCCAGAGGCAGTGTGGTGTCACATCATAACAATGAAGGTCTAATTGTATGTTAGAATGAGATGACCCCAGAGCGCCAGAGCTGAAAGTTCATTCCCCATCCACAAAGTTTAGGTCTCAGGCAGGCACAGAGAGCGGGTGTGTCTGATTCAAGCAGGCAGCACCACAAATGACTGCCCTGCACACCTGAGCTGTTTGACCTACTCAAGCACAAAATTCTCCTTTGGTGAATAGGAACTTTGACTCCCTAAATTGAAGTTGGCCAATGCTGGAAAGCTAAAAAGATGGTACATTTCGCGTGTGAGGGAAATACAATAAACAGGCTCTAAGATCCTAAATATGGACTCATTGACATTGGCAAGTTTGACCCTTGACTTTTTAATATTGAATTAGTACTTTAACAGTATATGGAGGCGGTTTATGTGTGTAATGTCAGCTGTCTAGGTTAATATACCGTCACATTCAACAGCTGCTAAACAAAAGTAGTCTAAGTGACTAATAATGGATTGATTAATGATTTGACAAATATGAATTTAAATAAGCTCATGGAGGTCAGTACACTATCAAGGGTTTGATAGAGGCATGACTCAGCCAATTAGACCTTGAGCTGGAAGTATCCATATTAATTACATGATTACAGATCTGCAGCAACTAAATTTATATATGTTACTGTGTGAGAGAGTAGGCTTTAATTGCTGATGCAATGAAAGACACCCAGTTTTCTTTATGTAGGTAACAAGGCAGATGCGGATGATTGATGGTGCCATGTTTTGTATCTTACTGAGAATTTCTGAGATTAGCATCCAAAAATAAAATATTTCAAGCGTGAAACGATAAAATAAATGGTCTTTTGTCCATAACGGGCCTCAATGCAACAACCACTCTTTCTCAGACCATCAGTACTGTATAATATTAAATCATCAGATCGTAAGCAGCAGCTGTAAGTGATCAACTCAGGTTTCATGGGCAAAGAGCCATGATGGCAGGCTGAGGCATGGACGGGTTGTAAATGGAACAAAAAGCAAGTGTCAAGGCCGATGATCTCTGCAGCTGTTGTCCTATCAACACACAGCTAATCTGAGGAGTACGGCTTTCTCTAGAGGCAAGCAGGTCAACAATGTGTCTGGTCTGCAGCCTCAGAACAGACCTGTCTACATCTCCACTAACAGATTCTGTAGCTCCTCCACTGTACTGTAGGTCTGGGTAGCACTAGCAGGAGGTTATTCCCCAGCAGGAAATATACATCAACCGCTGTAAGTAAATCAAAGCAAGAAACTAGTCAATACAGATATATGAGAATCCACTACAACCAAAATCCTCTGTCTGTTTTAAGAAAGGCCAAATAGCAACACCAGCTGTTTCTATCCTGTAAAAAGTGTAGTAGCCTATATGTACATAAAGTATGTCACTATGTTATTTTTGTTGCATTTTCTGGCCCTAACGTATTCAGAAGAAGCATATACCAAATCGGCTGGTTCTAAATGTGAAGTGTTAAATATTTCCATTACTGAATATACAGCATGACAAGAGTAAATAACTTTATCATCCTGTGCTGTTTTCAGCTTAGGCTAACATCAGCCTAATGGGACCAAAATGAAGGCCTGCAAGCATCCAATGAGCACTAAATACAGTATAATAATATGTTTTTAACCACTGCAGCCAAAGTACTCTTTTTATTCAGCAGGCCGGATTCCCACATATCGATAACATCTGCAACCCTCTTTTGGCTTCATGTCTGGTTAGCAGTCCTTGTGCAGTGGAGATTGGTTGATCTTAATTAGCACTACTAATGTGTAATTTTCCTTCTTGTATTGTAGGTTTGCATCTTTATTGGAGACGCTTGCTTTTCTCCTGAACTGGGCACAATAGCAGAATTTTGCTGGGGTACTGAGAACCTATACTTACCCGCTTGGTCACTGGGAAATTCCTAAATAATACTTCAAATGGCAGCAGTCCAATTAGGAAATAGTTCTGAAATAGCGAAATCTGTGGACTTGGGCTGCAGTTTGGTGGAGCTGATAATTCACATCTTGACTGAGGAATTGATTCATACACCACTCCAGGAAACAAATGGAGGGAGCCTTTTCCTGTGTATGTTTTGGTATGTAAGAGCTTAAACAGGAGGTTGAGCTAGCGAGGATTTCCAGCAAGGTGGGGCTGTTAATTCTGCATATACTTGACGACTGCAGGAGTTGTTTACATATTGACTGAATTCCTACCTAGTTCACCCACCTTACACAGTGTCATGGCTTTAACCCCTGTTTCTCTGTCTGTGCAGTTTGGTCGTTATTCCCACACGAGAGCAACAGTGCCCGCCCAGAGCTTCCACCATCTCCTGGGTGATGCGAGTCCGTACCTGAGCAGGCCTGGGTAAGACTCTCCTGTATGGTGATTAGGTGAAGGGGAATACATACTGCCATTCTGTGGAGCACCATATTCACACACACACACACAATGCATTAGATACCGTTCAGCCTTGCTTTAAAATGGGCCAGTGCAAAAGTGGGAGGGAGAGGAGCTTTAGCACACGGGCCTCTAGGGGGGCCAGGAACAGAGTTGTGATTTCACCACCGCCTTCAGGCTGTCACTGGTATCAGTAACTCAGGGTTCCCAGGAGGCTTAGTACATTGTATTTGATTGGTTAGGAGATGAGAGTGGGACGCTAGGCTCAAGGTCACATAGTCAGCCCCTCTACCCTCCAAACTGCACATACACACCCAAAGAATAGCATCCTGGAGGCTAGAATACAAGTGTTGCTTGCTATTCAATGGAGTGTGAAATAGGATTCACCTTGTGGCCATTAAGCTGCATTCTTATCGCCCAAATAGAGTGAACATTTCTGAAGTTAAATAGTAACCTACGAGGTATACATTCCAGTATGCCATATTTGATATTATGTATAAAACACTGGGCCTTTTGTAGAGAGACAACACACAAACATGAGCACCACTAACATAATATCCATGCAGCATATCACAGTCCACACCTGCATAAGCAATGTTGAACTTTTTATCTCAGTATTTATGATGTACCTCTGGTGCCAGTAACTAAGAGAAAATAGGACTGCCTTAGTGTTGCTGTTTATATCAGGTTTTATTGTCATGCCTCCCTGGCTCACAGCCTAGGGCCAAGTGTTAACAAAGGCAGGAAGTCTTTGATTGGTGAATCAAACTGATCTCGAGATCCTCCTGTCAGCCTGATAAGCTGGGCAACAGACAGCTGTTCGTTGAGCTTCATTGAAAGTGTCCTGTTTTTTTTTTCCAATTCTGCAAATGGAAATGTTAAACTGTTGTCAAAGATGATAAAAGGAGCTGTGTTATCCCAAGTACTGGACAGGTTTTTTCAAAAAGGCTGAATAGAACTGCCAATGAAAAACTAAATTCTGAATCAGGCCCAAAGGCTGGTACTGTATATTTCTGCAGATCAAATAAATCCAGTGCCATCTTTATCTTATATAAACTTCCTATTGACACATTTAGAGACACAGTGCTTTAAAGAACTGTCTGACTCCAATCTGAATCACTTTAATTTGTCACAATGTAAATGATTTAATTAGTGCTCAAGCATCTAGACAGCCTACAGAAAATGTGAAAACCAACAGTTTCGGATTGATTAATTGTTTTAGTTATTTATTGCCAAATATGCCACATTTGCTGAAATTATCATAGATTTAATATCTTTGGGTTTTGAAGACATCGCCTTGGGTCATCTCATAGGACTTCTGACACCCATATCTTCTGATATTCACCAAAGTAAATCGCAAAGTAAACCAACCAAAATGACCACAGCAGATCTATAAATAAATCACTCAAGCAGTTGTAGACCTTATAGCATCTGTGGAAAAGGGAGGCTTCTGTATAATAATATTGCTCCGCTAGTATGTCAGCAAAAAGTCCAAGTTCCAAAATGTCAGAAATGATGCAGCCTACCAACAAACAAACATACATAGACACTGCTAACCAGAATTACCTAGACATGGCCCCAAGAAATAGCCGGTTTCACCCTGGTCTGGTCCGTCTGAGCCTCGAGGGTCACGACTCTCCTCTGAGTGACATACTGAATGTCCGGGTTTCTCACCTCTCCACAAAACCCTGACCGATGATGGACAGAATGCCCAAGTGCCACCACTCACCGCCCTGCCCTTGAGCGAGGTTTAGTACGCGAAAAGCGGCGAACTTGTCGGACACTGAGCGCGGGCAGATATGGACTCACTGTGCAGACTGGGTACAACCGTAATGAGCAAGTAGAGAATCTCAAGAAAAACAGGATCATGTTATTGCTACAAACCACAGGAGAAAGTGAGCCAACAAGTGAGTCAGTGCTTTTGTCTACAATTGCTGTGTATTTAATAGATCCAGATGATGTGCTCAACTCTACAAACCAATGTGGTGTCGGGTACACTGTAGATGGTTTTCGTGAACGTTTGCAGATATCCGTGCCTACATGCCACATAGCCACCACTCCTGTCATTAAAAAAAAGTGCTTTAGTACATTTGAAATTCCTGAGCTTGAGCCAAGATCCCCTCTATCAGCACAGACAGACAGAGGCAGTTGTCACATAAGAATCCTGACAAAACATAAATGGACTCTCCTATACTGAATGGGAAGGACATGGCCACAGGCAAGGGTGGCAGGGGAACACCAGGAACAATCTCAGCAATCTCTGCAGAAATGCTCTCCAGCTCGATAATTAGGCCTGCAGTTTGCTATGTATTTTTTAGTTGCTTGTACTGTGCATGTTGCAGGCAATTTACTGTACTTGATGAAATAGACTCTGCACTCGCTACACACACAGCCGCTGAATTTGTTACCAGATTTTGTCACACACAAGTATTTCATTTATTTTCTGCCATCACCTTATGATGCATGCATATACTCTTGCACCTTGCACATATGAACATATTACAACCTCCGACATCCTCCTGTCAGCAGTTCCAGCTCTAAAGAATCTCATGGTTTCGCCGAACACGCTTAACATATAATCAATGTGTTTGTTAGGTGACTATACGCTACACTCTTACACACAGTCAAGAAGCCCTCCTTGTTCCTAAGCAGTATGCCTCCACACAATCTGCTAAAAGCTGCCTCTCCGGCTACGATTGGTTGTGTGCTGTGATCTATGCGCAGGTTTGAGGGCCGCCTTAAGGAGCGATACTGGAGTGAGGATGATCACATCACACCCACTATTCTCCAGCTGTTGTTTTCTCAGCGCCACGCATGAAAGTCTAACCACGCATTGTTACTCTCGCCAACAGCACACATGAGCTATTAATCAGAATCCCACACTAAATTAAAATAGGACATCTTACATCATGCTGTGTGTCGGGTTATCTGTTGCCATGATGAAGCATGTAGAACTCACTCTGGTAAAGTGCTTATTGTGAGGTAATCAGCACAGTGTCATGTTTCAAAGCATGAGCAGGATATTTTAAGAACTTTGCTGATGATTATGTGAATACAATTTCTCTTCTCTTGTGGCCTGTGTTTGTGTGTGTGTGTGGTTTTGTGGGGACGTGAATGTGTTTGCTATTGTGTATTTGTGCTGGCGTGTTTGCAGATCTCCGACGCCCAGCAGAGCTACGCCAGCGCTGTGGCGGGTTCCTGAGTTTGGGCTATGCCCCCATGCTCTGTCCCTATCATCAGTCCTCCCAAAGTGCGTTTTTCCGGCCACCGCTTTGTTTTTCCTGGATGACAGAGAAGGCTGAGAAACAGTATGACTCCTGGGACATTGTTTGAATAACTCGTCATTATTTCATTTATTATTTAGTCATTCATTCTTTAAATATTTAATATTTGGTTTGAGTTGTCCTCCACTAACTCTGAGTAAGCATTTCAAAAATCCAGACACACCACCTGTGCAAGAAGCTAAAGAAGCAGCAGTAATATTGGTTATATTCTGATGCCACAGAGACAAAAGAGGTTAGAGACTTTTCTGGACAATATTATTCTTTAGCCTGATGCTGGGGTGTGACGCACAGAGACAAGCTGCCCAATGATGCTAACACAATGGTGCCAACCCTGCAAGACTCAGAAAGGCCCCCGAGCCAATAGGAAAGTCCCAGTCAGCTAAAAGTGCTCCAGAGCTGATACAAGCTGTTCTAGCCATCAATTTGTTAAAGTGTGCTTTTGTTTAGACGCTTGGCCAGCCACCGCCTCTTATTCGGGCAAGACTACATTTTCCTCTTAAACACCAAGATTTAAAATAATAGAGGGCATAGCAGCTGGTCATGGCCTTAAAAGGCTAAAACAAACTCTCTCATCCTCTTTCAGATGGTGAGACACAACTTCTTGTTTCTTTCAGACTTATTTTTCCTACTTTTATCATACTGGCTTGCCCTTGGTGCCAGCGCCCAGAAATGAGACTTCCTCCTGCTGAAGATGAGGGATATTTTTAGACAGGATGGCAGTCTGATGCCTGACGTCTGCCCAACCTTTTTTTTCACCCTGTGGAGTTGGTTGCTGTCGTTCCACGCCAGACCCCTCATAAAGAGAGATGAGAGATTTCCAGAGCTTAACCAGAAAGCTATTTGTAATCAGTAAAACAAAAGAAATGCCATCAGGCAACGTTTTGGAACTTGTTGAACCCTTTAGGATTGAATGCAATTTATAAATCTGAGGTCAAGTATCCAAGCTTTAATATTTCAGTGTAATGTTAATACGAAGACCAGGCTCTTGCAAAGGCACACATCCATTGTCACCAGTAAGCCATGCTGTGGTTTCTGTGTCTTTTCTCAGGAAAAAGGAAGAACTGCAACAATGACTAAAAGAAAAGTCACAGTCTTGCTGTCGCGCCATAGTAATAGATAGTAGTTTGTGGTCCAATATGTGTCTGCTTATTTGACCACATTATTGCACAGTGTGGGCAGATGGCACACGTCTACTCAAACTATATTCAACGCTGTCTCGACTTTCACACCACACGCTGTAGGGCAAAAAGCTAATGAGCGGCAGATGAGTTAAATAGTCCAGATATGAAATAGACATACTTGAAGGCACTGGGCCATTCCTTGTGTGTCCTTTTTCACAGATATAAGAGAGAGATTATAATACTATATTTCAAAGCTAATACATCATCTATTTCCTTAATAAAGGATTATAAACTTATCTTAGCCTCTATTAATTGTTCCTAAGTCATATATAATGCTCATAGATATTGAGTTTGTAAGCTACCATGTTACTAAGTCATTAATGAGTCTCAGTTAAGTCAGTGAATAAATGGAAAGAAACATCAAGTCTGCAGTTATAACACACACCTGCTATATTACAAAGTGATACCAAACTTTCCTACACGCTATCTATATATTGATTGTATTGTATGATATTTAAAATGTGTCTATAAACAGAAGAGACTTGACCTGCCTAAGATCCATCATTTCCTGTAGCTTCACCTGTAAATGGGTTAATCATACACCAACTACATCCAGGTATATATACACAGCAAATATACTGTTGCATACCTCACATACTTTACTAAAGGCCCTACAAACCAAGAGACGGTACTAAACATCCCAGTGAAGGAAAAAAAATCTAACTTAAAACATCAGCAGTTCTTATGTAACAAGCCAAACAGCACCTCAGGGACTAAGGATGGCAACATCTACAGCTTTGTACACTAGGGTTTCCATGGACTGTGATGTATAGATTCCATTCGGCTTATAAGCTCCCAATTGTAAATTCTCCCCACTTTACAGAGCATTGTGCAGCTTTTTTTTCCTCCTTTGAGGTAATCCCTCGATACTCAGCTCTATTTATAAAGGCGCAGAGCTGAACGAAAGTTACCTACTGGAGCGCACTTGTCTATTTCCAGCTTTAAAGAGTGCTTTATTATTTCTAGGTTGTTAGCTTTTGGCTGCAGGGTTGCCATTTATACTCGGGTCTAGTGCGTGCCTCCCACGATCTGCACCCAGTCCACATTTACACTTAGTGATGTGTGAGAGCAGAACTGTCTCATCTGCTATGCCAGGGCGCCTTGACAGTGCAGATCCAGAGGGTCATAAGTATTGAGAACTGCAGCCTAGAGTATCTAGTGAAGCAGATAGTGATGAAGTGTGATGGAGAGACAGAGAAAGTCAGTTAGTGTTTGATGAGTGAAATTAGAGGGAAAAGCTGCCTGGTAGTAGATTAAGAAATGCTTCATCTGGTTTTAAAAGAGCCAGTTCAAAAGTTTTTGTGCACAATATTCTGAAATTATTCTTCTCTTCTCAGGTTGGCACGACTCACCCTCCCTCCGCCAGGGTATGACTCAGGTAATTGCCTTTTCCCTTAAAGACATTTTTACAATTCTAAGTACTTTCTTACATCAGCGGTTCTACGAGCAGTTTAGGTGGCTGATAATGAGGTGGTCCTGGAACATTAACACACTTATAAAGCTCTTCCTCATTACCTGGCTATTGCCATTATAGAGCCCTTTCATTAGAGACACACAGACTGAAAACAAGATTTTCTGGACTTATTAGACACTTTAAACATGATGATATACAAAATGATTGATCATGATCATCGTTCTATTGTACCCATGAAGTGCTAGGCATTCTTGAGGTGCTGATTATTTGACCGTCAATCTGCATCTTATCAAAACCTGAGCAGCCTTCCTTCCTGTCTTTATCAGACTCATACACTGATGCAAACCTGTAATTATTAACTGAAGGGGAAAAGACATAATAATTGGTGGCATACAGACAACACTGTACAGTAAGACAATGGGGAGCTACCTTCGTAGTTACAGAAATATACAGATTAAACTGAGACTCTAATTAGAAGAACAAGGACACTGTTGTGAGTTATTTTAGTTACTGTATTTAATTATAGGTCAAGGTTTTTCCTCTTTCTAATTGCGTCCCTTCTAATTTATCAGGTTTACGTATCAGGGTTTATTTGTGTACATACAGTATCTTGACATTTGACAGTCAGGTGGTACTGGCAGGTTAAGGAAACGAGTCTAGGCCAGTCTCCCCTCCTCTCCAGCAATAATGTGTTCTCAACCAGTTGAGATATATAACTTCCTCAGTATGTACCTTAGGGTCTCCTACCATTTGGACATGCCTGAGCCCTTTATCCTATCTATAAAGGCCTTGATAGGGTGCCCATTACCTGTTGGGGTGGAAACTGCCCAGCCACCAATAAACGGTTTTATTCCTTTACTTCCTACCTGAAACTTGTGATCATAGGTGAGGGGTTGGAATATAGATCATCCGTTAATCCAAAGCCGCCCTCCCAGTTCAGTTCCTCTGACCATATAATGCCTGGGTATAGAAACCTGCATTACTGCTGACGCCAGATCTACCTGGGTCAATCCCACTCACCATTTTACCCTCAGTCAGTGAACAAGACTCCTGAGATGCCCTCACTTGGGACAATTCCACGCCTTCGACAGAGAAACCATTGCTCAGAGTTGGAGGTGCAATCACACAGCTGCTCACACTGTAAACCCTCTAAGAATTGCCACCATCAGCTGATGACACATTGCCCTTAAGGCTTAGAAGTCCAGCTTTTTCTCATCACGAAGTGCTGTATTGTATTACAGTATGGCGCACAGTGAAACGCAGTTGCCCCAATACAAATACATTTTTAAAATCTGTAGAAAACAAACAATGTAAAAAGAGAGGGAGTTTTACCAACCTGTTAGTAATAATCAGAACAGAGATGATAATTCAGGAACTGCTGAATTTGACTCAGTAGAAATATAAATATACAAATACTAAGCAAACACAGACGTTGTGGGAATCTAATGTGATTTTGCTGTTTCTGCATTATTATTAGACACACTCACCTGCAGCTGGCCACATTTCAAATCTGCAGGTCATAGCCTTTATGCTAATAATGAGTTCCAACACTTGTGCTTAGAAATGTAATTACCACATAAGATGTGAGGGATAAAAAAAAAGAAAAGTAATATTTATGATGGATTGCCCATCAAAAAGCAACTTTGAAAAGCTCTGCAGTAAGTTTATTTGCATGGTGCACTGATGAATGTGAGGCAATGGCAGCCCTTGAAGGGAGGAATCAATCTGGCAAGGTTGTGGGTGTGCTTTGGTCTGCTGCAGCATCAAGGCTACATTGTTTGTCACACGGGCCACAACATGCAAACTGCTAGAATGGTTTTAACCTGCAGTGTTATTAGCTACCAATGACAGGGTCACATTAGCATTCACAGCTAAATGATAGTGACAGAAGGTTCCTACATGGCTACATCAGGCTCTCAGTGGCAGTTTATGCCTCAGCCTGAGGGTTTCACTTCAGTTCTGTCACACACGGCAGCTAAAGCATCTTCCCTTCTGCCGTAAAAGGCTAATTATAGATGATTACAGCTTCATGAGGTCAGGAGTTGACTTTGCCCATGAGCTGATCATTTCATTCTAACGTGAAACTACGGAGGAGCTTCCTGCGGTGTGACTGATTTTCAAATAAATCGAGAGCCAAGCATAATCCAATCAGTGACAAGCAATATTTCCTCCCTGGGTCTGACTCCATAGATCAATATAGTTCACAGTTCACCTCTACGACATATGTCCACCCCTTATATCTACTCTGACCACCGGGGATTGCTGTGCTGCTGTGAGAAATAACGAGGAAGTTAGAGGAGATTGAATGAATAAATATGGTGCCACACAAAAGCTGTGTAATTAAAGGCGTAATATTTAAATTGATGAAAATTTGACAATGAGGAAATGAGGGAGATGAATCGAGGAGGAGAGAAAAGACACACGACGCTGAATAAAATGAGGATGAAGAGAAGCAGTAACTTAAGCCGTTATACATCATAAGCTATTAATCTCTGGAGATGCAATCCCAGACGGAGATCAGATATACTGAGATCCAATTAACTTCTTCTGCAGGAGGAGCTAGCCATCGCTGACCAGATTCACCCCACACACCGCACGATAACTAGAGGACATCCCTCAAGTCAGGCTGTCAAAGATCACGTGAGATGTGACAGCAAGCTTCACACTCATTTATTCAGTAACCACAATCCCATAGTACACGGGAGGAATGAATATGTGGCAAAACTCTTGATAAGTCACTGCAGTCCACTGTTAAAAGTGTTTATACAGCTGCAGGTACATACTTTCCTTCTTCGCCTCTTATCATTCAGCAAAAGCTCTGAGTCCCTCAGTCAGCAGTGCCCAGTGGGTTCATGGTGCTGTAGCAGTAACCACAGACCACACACAATGCAGTACAGCCAGGCTGTGATGTGACCCCATATAGCTTACAATACCTTCTGAAAGTCTGTTGACACTAGATCTTCTTGTTCTCTATAATCAGATGAATACGTGGAATGAAATAAGATGGAATAAGAGAAGAAACCAGCAGTCCTCTGTATAACACATCTTTAGTCTCATTTTCTGCACCATTCATAGCTTTCCATCCTGTGCCTGAAATGTGAAGCCTGTCAGATCTATAGTAATGTCAGCCTGGCCATGTTCACTCATGATTTGCATCCTCCCAGCCAAAAACCACTACAAGTCAGTCGGATTAGAGTTTGCTTGCTGCTGACCAATCAGACCTCCCTTTGCTTGAGAAGCTACACAGCTCCCCAGCACAGTAATAATAGTGAAACTGTGAGAGGCAGCTAACTTACATATCAAAGCATTCATAGCTCCAATGATCTCTATGTCACGCCCGTCATTTGAGCAATTTAATTTTACGTTTGGCCTATAAACAATTCACAGACAGCAGCAACTGACACTAATAATTGATGGAAATGGTTCATCTTGCAGTGAGACTGGATCTGTAATCTAGTAGAACCACAAAACACATTGTTTCTAAAATCCACTAATCCTCCTGTTTAAGCTTAATTAATTCTCATTTGTATGAAGTTGCTTTTCTGGAGCACATCAGTGTGTTCATACGCGTATACTTTTCACAAGTGTGAAATGTCTACGCCTGTGTCTGCAGGATGTCTGTGGGTCTATGGGTGTGTATATGTGTGTTTGAAAGTGCGAGGCACTAGCTCATAACATTGCTCCACTGAGCCCCTGCACTAATCCTATTGTAGCAGCAGTAGTAGCTTGTGTAGCAGAGCATCCAGGGCACTGTGATGACAGACCACAGCAAACAGCGGGACACATCGCCATCTCTCTCATCCAATCCGAAGAGATCACAAACATGGCACCATGAACACTTAATGGTCTAATCTCTGACTGCAGTATAGGTTTCCCTCCGGCGCCACGTTTCTCCCACAGAGCTTTGTTTATATGTTGGTAAGGAAGAGATTTGAAGAAGTCTGAATAGTATTCAACCCATGTTCAGATTTTTGTCATTTCGTAAATGACTGCATTGAAATTTTAAATGAGATTTACTCTCTCTCTCTGAATCAAGCAATTTTTCCCTTCCATGGGACAGAGAGCATGCAAAGTAATTAACATCATAGAAATGAGGCAAATATGATCATATAGCCAATAGTGTATGAAGCAGATAAATGAGCTCAAACTGACCAACTACAGCATTAAAGTGCTTCTCTGACATTTATGAATCAGCACTAATACTCTAATAATCAAACATAGAGTATAATAATAACACTGACTGCAGCCATACAGCTGCATAACACGTACTTTAACTTTTGATACTTTAAGTACATTTTGATGATAATACTTGCTTTTACTTTAAGGGTTTGAACTCAGGCTTTGAGCTTGTAATGGAATATTTTAATATTGCTGTTATTCTACTTTTAGAGTAAAATATTAAATATGTTCTTCCACCACTGGCACAGTATAAGTATAGCACTTTAGCATCACTAGATTACTTATAGATCATTTAACATTTAACTCTAAGTGAAGTTTTCTAAGTCAGTCAGTCATATAGTCTTTTGAATGTTAATGTATGCACTGTATTCTTGTAAAAGCTTAAGAAATATTGTTTTAGGTCTGTGTATGGATGCCTAATAACTATATTTGATGAGACACTGAGTCAGAAGCACAGTGAGATCTAAATCAAATGTAAAGCCCCAGTCTACACATCTGGAGATACATTGGCTGTGTGATGCCGTGGCTTACAGCTTGTTGTTGTACAGATGAGGGGGTTTGCATTAAACAAACTGTTATGTGTTGGTATGCTGTGTGCAAGAGAATATTTAGGTCACAGGCTGGTCCTAGTGTTCAGGCGTTATCAGGAAGGTCGTAACAGATGGCCCAGGAGCTATCGATCTCAACATTAATTACATGAGAATGTCCTGTGGTGAGGCCAGACTCTAACCACTCTGTTTCCTCCCCTCCCTCTCTTTCTCTCTCACTCTCTCAGGTGACAACCAAATGAGGAGCCATCTGAAGGAGCAACCAAACTCACTCAAAAGGGAAGACAAAATGCAGATAAAAAGTGAGGGCAGCTGATCCACCTCTTTAAAAACACACCGATGTCATCTTCCCTATCATCACCGCTACGATCATCATCCTCCTCCTCCTGGCTCCCGCTGCTCTCCCTTTTTACGTGCTCATGGAGGCGGTTGAGAGGTGGAACGAGGGAGCGTCTTGCCCCTTCCTGAACTGCCTCTAAATCACAGGCCGGTGAGAACGCGGACAGCGGTGCGCTGAAGCCACCCGACCGACAGCTGGTGTCCTCCCCACCTCTGTCTGTGAGCATCCACTGAACCTTCCAGGGAGGAGGTGGGGTGGCAAAATCCCCCATGATCCCCCTCCGATTCCTGATGCCATACTACTGAATGCTGATCATGAACCTGCCCTGTCTGTCTGCCTGTCTGTCTAACGGTCTGTCTCTGTGTGTCTGTCTGTCTGTGACATTGGCTGTCAATCAGCACCAAGTGCCATCGCGTCATTACATTCCTTCAGACTTTGCACTGACCACCAACAACCCTCATGACTTCATCACTGTCTATGTTTACATGCACACTATAATTCAGCTTCAGAGCTTCAAAATTAGTTTGATTAAGCTGTTTATATGGATCATCTGCAGCCATAAAACTTCACTGGTGTCTATGTTGCTCCCAGTTTTATACAATTTATTCTATTCTCGACACAGACAGTGGCTGTAAAATTAAAGTTATGTGGAGCAAGTGATCCAGCTTGTAAACATGTGCTGCAGGAATATAATTCTCAAACTGTTGTTTATCTGCTCAAACAGGCATCCAACAGTGTGACTCATATCAGATTACTCTGCACATCTTTATCGCAGTATTAACAACATGGACTTAAATGTCAGTACAGTGTTTACACAATGATTATTGAGGAGTATTTTCATAACTGATCAAAATGTTGCTGTGCATGTAAACATAGCCATCAACCAAGAGCCAAAAAGTGTTACTGTCTAAAGGTCAGTGAATCAGCCTTAAGAATTGGAGCTTTCATATCAACAACTGTTTCCTTTGACCCCCCCACATGTGTTTCCATTTTGACCTTTTAGCACTTAAATCAGTGTAGACAGAGCCAGAGAACATGACAGAGATTTCTGCACATTATTTCTCACAAGGTTACTTGTGATTTTTTTTCTTCTTCTTCTTTCTGTTTGATGTTGGTTTGAAACTGGAGGTTACTGTCTACGATTGCTTCAGAAGGTTGATGAGGCAATCTGGGCTATTTAAAGCAAACACTGGATTATATCTTTTATCATTTCTAATGTACAGGCTTTTCCCAAAAGTAAATGAAATGCTACTCTTTTGGCTTTTAAGGAACACCTGTGGTTTTTTTTACATGACAAGCATTTTTTTTTCTCTTGCAAACCAACCTTTTTTTTAATCCACACTGCCTTATCAGTGAGCTGGATTTCCCTTTAAACAGGTAGCTCTCTGATGGTTGGTTTTGAATTTCTGGACACAACTTCCCACACAGAGACGGAGTCACCTTTAATGATGGATTCCAGTCCAGTCCACGCTGGTTACAATAACAGGCATTGTGAAAAGAGACCTTTCCCCCTTCCAATTGTAGATATCCCATTCCATGAGTAGTAGAAAGAACCTTTGTACAGAGCTAGAGTCACACTCATCAGTTTATAAATGAGTGAAATCAAAATCCAGACAGGAACAGGAAATCCTTCAGCCCCAGGTTAGACTGATGGCTGCCTCTTATCGCTGATAAACGATGAAAGCAGAACAGCATGTCCTCAGATGTCACTGCAAGTCCACATATTCCTGCACATAAAGATTTACATAGACAACAGAAATACACAAAAGACAGAAAATCTGGATTTACCATTATCACTCTATGCATTAATTACTGTATCTTACGTGTAATTATGCAAATTAAATGCAATCTCTTACAAAGATCTGAGAGGAGGACTACAGCTAGTTTCTTGTAAGGACAAAGTGTAAGGTGAAAGCTTCATCAGACACTACCTTGAAGGATCCTTTTTGTAGTACATTACCTGGTAGATACATTTTTTCTGAAACCTTGAAGCCACTATAATACAGTCAAAGTTTTTAAAACATGTGCATAAAGGGGGGAAAAAAGCACTTTGCAGACCTCCAAGAAAACAGAGAAGGAGGTGGAGAAGGATGGATTGACCTTAGCAGAGGAATAAAGAAAGACATTGAGGTGGTTCTTGTAGCATTGATGTGCAAGCATGACTCACTACTGGCTGTGTGTGGGGTGCTGTGTGGGCTATGTCCTTGTTGCCAGATCATTAGCTTTAGCTTCTCTCCAACTGCGTGGAGCTCTCTGAATGTGATTCTGTCCAACCTGACGTGTTTACACACCTACATCCTCTTAATGAACTAAGCTTCTTACCTTCCTTTTATCGGTTTTCTTTTTGTTTTGTTTTTTTGTTTTTATAATGTTACCAAATGAGTTTTTCTAATAACTACAATAGAGATATATATAGCTATATCACGCAGCAACTTTAATATATTGTAAATGATGGCTTGGATGCAATGTATTTATTTGTTTGTTACCATAATGAAGAATAATCTATAAAGGGAAGTTTAAGGTTTGAATATACTACACTTTGTTGTATGTCCTTGGGTTTAGATATATTTAGATATGAAGCAACACAATACCTTTCTACGTCACTAAGATTCATCTTGTTTACTGTGATCATAAATTGGACATCTCACACATATTTCTCACAAAAGAAACTGCAATGTGATGGTTTGAAGACAATACATGGGTGTCATTGTTTAGGGTGCAATACTTTTGCATTCATTTTTGTAGCTCTTGTGTATTTTTTTCTTTTTTGTTTTTTTTAAAGAACTGATCATTTTGCACACTTAATGTTCAGGGATTTATTTGAACCATAGCCTAACATCAACTTCACAGCCTCTGCCACGGAGGTCTGTCACTTCATGCTCACAGTAAGTGCTGACATATTGTCATTTATCATCAGAAGAAATGTTGGCTCTGGTCAGATGGGTCATGAATTGCGTTTCACGTTGCCAAATTTAGTTGATTTAGCACCAGTCCTTTAGGAGTATAAGTCCATTGTATTGAGTAATTCTATGTTAATAATCACTGAAGTGATGTTTTGAGAATATGCTATTTCTTGTCATACAAGAATTGTATATAAAGGAACCTATTTCTGATGTTGAGCAGAAAACAGAGGTTATTTTTATTTTTAGAGCAAGTCAGTACAAGAGCGGTGTCAAGAGAAATCAAAGGATATTATTCTAGAACTGAACTGTGATGCTCCTTCTGGGGGTTGATAGGAAATGTACATGTCTGTAAATCAAATAAACTTATTTAATCACTTCATACCACCATGTTGCCTCTGTTTCTCTTTATTCTGTCAAAATTTCATCAAATATAAATGAATCAATCACTCAATGATCTTTTACTTATTTACTTTCCCCTATTCATCTATTTTAGGAAACTTTCACAGAGATTTCTTCACTTCAGAGGAAAGATATGTCTGTCCAACTGAGATGAGTCTTAGATTTAGCTATAGGTCATCATGCACCAAACACTTTACTTATTCGCTATGCCTACAAATCGAGACTATTTATCTTTAATGTTCATATTCACGTTCTGTGGCATTAGTGATGCTGATGCTTGATAGACATGATTTATCTCCTGTTGTTTTCCCAGGTGCAGGATTTTCCAAACTATTGTAAAATGTGACTTTACAGCTCAAGAGCAGTGATCTGTGAGTAGATTCATTTAAGTGTTAAGTTAATTTCCAGTTGCTTCACAGTTTAGGGGCTTATGCAGGTTCAGAAATCAAATTGATGAAATCAGCTGATCCGCTGACTGCTCCACATGGTATCACTGATGGAAAACAGGCTATTTTAACTGATCACAAATAAGAACTAGAAAAGGTATTTCTTGCAGAAATGCAGTGTGACTGCTGATAGCTGAATGGATTGCTGAAGCAATACTGAAAAATGGCAACAAAAAAAAAAAAACAGTTGAAATGCATGAGAAGATCATAGAAAGAAAGAGAAAAACATAGAAGTTGAAAGCCAAAAGTAATTGCTGAAGCAATGCTTAAAATGGCAGGAAATAGCAGAAAAACAGCAAATGCAGAAGCAAAACTTGGAAGCTGAAAGTTAAAGACAATAGCTTGAGCGTTCATTTGAATAGCAAAATTGCTGAAAGAGTTGAATATTTTGGAAATATACAGCATGTATCACAGTAATTATATGCTTACGAGTTACCTGGTTAGCATCTAATGAAACTGGTTTTGGCACATAGATGTAAATATGTGCTCTGAATGTAACGATAACGGTGTTGTAGGATTATTCTTACTTGACACAAAAAAGGCAAGGATCATGAGGTAATGATGGATTACTTTGTAACTATGATGTATCACATTACTTTAGGGAGTTTTGTGCCAATCAGCAGTTGATCTAGCTTTCCTTCAACAACAATGTCATGGTGTGTTCTTTTATTAAGCAGCAGTAAAGTCATAAGCTTGAACTTATTACATTAGCAATCATTTTTTAGAGTCCTGCAACTTGTTGGTTCATTTACACAAATTATCCAATCTTAATGTTGACATTTATGACTTATTCCTTTGGATAGCATCAAGTAAAACTATCTGAGCCACAGCATCTTTGATGAGTAGTGTTCTCACTGCTGAGGTAATGTTGTAATTAAGAGTTGTTCTTTACTGTGTTGCTGTCTGGGCAGTCTGACAAGTTTTCAATGTGTGTGGAAATTACTGTAGATAATTACAACCTTTGTCTTGTTTGCTTGTAACAATGTTTACTATAATTACTATAAATTTAAATGAATGATTCAGAGTAATTGATTTGCTCACCACTTAATTCTCAACAATCAGCCAATATTTAGTACAGCTTACTTTAGAGTGTTACTGTTGTCAGAACTGAGCTTATACACTTGTTCAGCTACATTGCGGTGAAGACATACGAGGATGAGTCAGGTCAGAGGTATCACATTAATAAAAACTTATTTATTATTATTATTATTATTATTATTTTGAATAAACAGCAATTTTGAGAACTGGATAGCATTTCTTTTCTGCTCCTCATCTTTGCAGAGGCTCAGAAATTCTTGATTTTTATCACAGTGAGAGAAAGCCGGAGTCAGTGAATGAATTACTGTATTGTTCAGGTTCAGTCAGGCAGACCTCTGTGAGGCTCCCTTTGTAAAGTAATCTCACAGTCTCCACAGTGGTTCACAGACGTACTGACACATCACAGACACAGCATCCATGCTGTAGATGCAGTGAAAAAAACATAATATTTACCTTCACAGGAACTAAGGAAGTTCTCAGCTAAAGGCCCTCTGTGTGCTGACGTTCATTAAAAAAGGTAGAGTTACCTAACATGGCAGCTAATAGCACTAATGGACATGTCTATGACAAGGCAGCACAAACACAGGGAGTAAGTACACACTGCATTTGGACAAAAGAAGACTTGAGATGTTGGCTGTGAGGCCTTTAATTAGGCAGAGCTACATTTTAAGCAGATCCTTCTATCCGACATGTCTTCAATTTGAAGAGGGGAAGATTATATAGCAGCCAGAGGAAGCTCAAAGTGGAGAATTAGTGTTTGGTTGGTGGATGACCCAGAGAAACCAACACCCTTTCCCACAGTCTGGCCAATACGTACCCCAAAGTCAGACGCTCCAATCTAAAAGTCAACACACCTAGTCATGCAGCAGGCAGGAAACACTGGGGCGTGGACAGGAAAAGGGGAGCCATTCTAGCAAGCACTGGAATTTCCATTTGCACTTTGCCACTTAAACTCACAGAAGACAAACTTTGTACAACATCAGGGTAAATTTAGGTTGAAAAATAGCTGCGGGTGGATGTGAGGCTTCAAAATGTCAGCTTGTCCGGGGTTTAAAGGCAGCATTGTTTAAGCCATCCATTTTTTAAATGTTACCGTGGATTTTGAACAGTGCCCCACTGTTTTGGTATTTACTCACATGTTCATGAAACATAAAATCAGTTTTCACTTCAAGCAGGAAAACATTTGTTTTTATAATGCTTTCAAGCAACATTTTAACTATATGCATGTTACACTTGAAAATAACATTATTTCTTTGAATGTGTTCATGTGTTTTGTTGAATGGACATGTTGAATTTTCAATGAGCTTATTAAAATATCATATTAAAGTCTGACTCATTCCATTACTGATGTGAGGGATGATAATGTGGTCGATGTACATATTTCTTGCACATATTTCAATACTGTAAAAGATTTGTTAATGTTCAAGTTTAGAGATTTTTATGTCCAACACTTCCTCTCTATAGTATATAACAATTTAGTATGTACAGGGTATCAATAAAATACTTACTGGGTTACCAAGACAAATATTTAAGAACAGGAGAAGAAGACAACAGGTTCAGGAATGTGAGTGTAACAACTTTGTGTATAAGAAGGGCTTGTGTGGATATTGCGATAAAATTAGCCATGGTGTCATTCTCTGTGGTCTCATCATCACAGCAACTCAGGAGTCAAATGCATACTGTATATACATACCTTGTAATGATACAGCTTTAATATCTTTATGTTCGACTGACTCAAAGTGATAAAAAAATAAGGTTTTGTTTTAGGCAGACCATCCTTGAAAGGGAAATGAGTGTCAACAAGTTGAAAACATGTAAAGGCTTAAATGAAAGACCTAAAATGATTTCTATCATAAATCAAAACAGAAACCAGCTCATCTCGACAGCATCTCATTATAAAATCAGAACACAATAGGTTTATGTTGTGGCGACAACCACAGTTATATTTAATTTCTCCATGACTTTTTCATGGTGAGGATTTAAACCAACAATCTGTCAAGACACATGACTCACACTATTCTTCAGTGAATTTGTATATTCAACAAGCAGTTTGCCACCCTCTTGAGCTGGAATAAGGGATTCAAAGGAGACAGGAGGATTCACTGCCACAATCTCTGTCTGCATTTTCACAGTAAACCCACAAAAGGCTTTGATGCAGGCAGAGACGTTAATGTAATTAGATGGACCTGATGATCAGTGCAGAGTTACCAGCACAGCACAAATAGGGGTTGGATTTGGAAAAGGAGGAGATAGCACATAAGATCCCACAGAACAAGAATAAACTGACTGTCTGTAGAGGAACATAGAGACAGAAACGGAAGTATCTGCAGTTTTTCAGTATCGCACCTCCACTGTGAATCTCTCACCTCTCTCTGTTAGCACCAGACCGACTTTTCCAACCTGCTTCACACCATAGAGACACAGTTACCTTCACTAAACCAAGTGTGGTTGAAGTCTCCGTTTACATCTGGTGAGAGGTTTGTCATGTTCCCACGCTCATTTGATGTGAAATACTGTCATTTGTATGTGAATATGAGATCCAGGATCTATTTTCCACTGGCTGTTCTATTCCACCAAGAGTTTTTTCATATCATTTTAGGGTGGAATTGATTTTTGCTTTTAGTGTATACAGTTAATAACATGTGATTTTTGTATTCTACAGAAATACAACATGAATAAGTGAGCAGAGACTTCAGTACACACCATATTGTGTGAAGACAAGGACACAAAGTGACAAACTAAGTCCTCCACTGGCCAATGTAGCACTTATTTCTTACAACTAACAAGACTGAACATGAGGGACTAAAAGGAGTAACAGAGAATGAAAAACAACAAATGACTCTCCAGGCTATCAGTGCAATTGAGGGGAAAAGGCAAAAATAGCTCTTTGCTCCATTAGAGGTTCACTCAAGGCGGGGCGCTCATGTTTAAAACCACTGTCATTACAAGGGGACACAATGAAGCAAACCACTGCATGACCTCTGAAATGTAGGAGACCAAGAAAATGTAAACAACATAGGGAGAAATGAATACATTTATGTTGTATTTTAATTGCATTCATATATGTCAACAATAATAATACACAGATAATATAATAACTGAGGAGTCATTCTGTTGCACGATGAGAACCTTTACTTTTGCCAGTTAAAGAACAATTGATACTGTTTCTGTACTCAAGCAAGATTTTGAATGCAGGACTTTTGTTTGTAACTCACAGTGTGGTACAAGAATCTGAATACATCTTCCAACTAAACAAAGCAGCGTTTGGATGGAGAACAGAAGTTGTCCAACAATTGATCCTTGAGGTACACGACAAATTATCTTTTTTGACTAAATAAAATAAAAAATGTGACTATCAGCAGATTAAATAGCACTAATAATAGACAGAACATGGTTTCTGTGATTGAATTAAAACATTTTTAAAATATATTTTGTTTTCATACTGTATTTATTATAGGACAAGAAACCACAATGAGATCAAACATCTGGTGGAACAGCAAAGAAATACAGCAAAAACAATGCCGATGCTGCTTCTGGAGAAAGCAGACTAATAATAAGCATCAACAAATTCACTGTACAGAAGAGGTCTAGATTTGTTTCCACTGTGAACATCATACTATCCTTCTTTTCCCAGTGTGAAGCATCACTGCTTTCATGTGTCAGTGGATGGTCAGGCCTGAGGAGCCAACTAAGCTGTCAGAGTCTGCATTAATGCACGGCTCTGCATGTGTTACTGTATCATTAAAGAAGCCGACACATGTTCCAGAGGAAGCATGAGATGTCCTCTTCCTCTTTGCTGTCTGCCCATGTGGAATGAATAAGAGATGTGCTTCATGGTGCGGTGAGCAATGTCAATGAAGGAACCAATACAAGCGATTCAAGGAGACATAAATGGCAAGAAATGGTCAGGCCTGCTGTCACTGGAGCTACAGTAGCAGAAAACGTCATTACCCTCCAGCCAGTTATAATGATCACTCCTTGTCTCCCATCAGGCCTTGAAGCAGTGGCTTCATTTCAAACTGTACCAGTGAGGTCCCCAATGCGATGAAGGATTAATTTGATTTGCATGCTTACTAACAAGGATGTAATGTAAATTGACAGTGGAATAGTGTTCCCGCATCTGTGCTAGTTATGTGCCGCAGTGGGTTCAGTGTCACGGGTGCAGCAAGTGTGAGTTATGAATACCAGAGTTTTCTGAATTAAACATGAGCTTACGCTTGACTTGGCAAACAGTGAATGATGTTCGTCGGCTTTAGTTGCTGTTTTTAGCTCAAATGATTCCATATTTAGAACTACTGTTACCACTGCAGCATAGACTGATTCAGAAAAACTTCTAAAGGCTATTTATGCATGTGCCCATGTGTGCACGGTAGCATCTGCATTCATGTGTTCCACACGTGAAGCAGAGGCAGGGAGGCAGCTTTGTGAATGACTTGCGTGCATAGTGCAGAAAGCTGGCTGAGGCAGTGAATGGTAACAGCACTGTGTGAATGGAAGCAGAAGAGCAGGTTACATGATATACATACAGCACGTACACATTGATAACAAAGAGTCGTCTCTTTCATGTTATACACAGGTGGGTACAGCCAACAGACCATAAATATGTGATGCACCATGATAGATCAAACAGCACACACCCACAAGAACACACAAAATTTAAGACAAACCCTCTTCTACAAGAGAACAAGAGGTCAGGTGAGTTAATTTCAGTATTACTATCATTAAACATGGATAGTTTAGAAAAATGAATCCAGGATATTTCCTTATTTTGTGCCGTATAATTAAACATGCTTCAATCCAGGAATACATTACACACACTGTTAATATTACACTCTCTGGGTAATTAAGTGCTCTCCAACTGGGTTGAATTAGTTATGCTCGAATACTTTGCAGTAGTTTATCTGAATACTTACAATGCACAACGACCCATTTGTCAAACCAGTGAATCATTACAGCAAATCCTCCCAGTGCCAGAACTCTCAGACAAGCATTAGACCCACATGCGCAGAACCACCCTCAGTATTTTCTTAATTATACGGCTATGATGGCTGGCTGTGGGATTGTCAGCGTGGACTAAAATATCTGAATAACTTTTGTATTGTTGTCATGAAATTTGGTGCACACATTGGTGTTCCTCAGAAGATGAAGCCAAATTACTTTGGTGTTCCTCTTACTTTTTTCCTAGTACTGCCATTAGGCTGACATTTTGGGATTTCAGTTGTCATGTCTCCTTAACTCTTTAAACATTAAATTTTGATCCAGATATTCAAGGTGCTCAGAGGATGAAGCCTGATATTGTTGGCTATCCTGTTAGTCTTCCTCTAGTGCTACCAGCAGGTCAGCGCTTTCACTAATCTAGTATCCAACAACTATTGGATATATCGCCATGAAATCTGGTGCAGACATTCATTTTGCCTGCAAAACTAATGACATCCACATCAGCCTCAGCTGCACTTGCTAATTAGCAAATGTTAGCATGCTAACACACTAAACTAAGATGGTGATCATGATAAATGTTATATCTGCTTAATATCAATATGTTCACGTTGTTATTGTGAACATACCATGCTGGCATTAGCATTACATTGTGCCTAAGTACAGTCTAACAGAGTTGCTACTGTGACAGTAGACTAAATTTAGTCACATGTGGAGCATTGCCTTGTTCTAGAATATTCTTACATCATTAAACTGGCATATGGAAAGTGATTTCCACCCATAATTATTATATTATTATTATTATAATTCCTCACTGACTTGTCATCAGAAAGCAAATAAGTTTCCCACCTGCAAGATCTAATATATCAAGAATGATCACCTCTGTTTTAACATGATTCAAGCATCAAAGTAAATCCTGGATCAGCATTGTATTGTTCTTCCATTTTCAGTTCCTCTGTCTGTGTCTCTCAAATAAACATACACTGTTTCTCTGTTTATTTATCTTTATGTATATCAGATATTACCCAGGTATTCCCCTTAACAAACCTTCAGCTGAACTAAGATGATTTTTCTCACTCAGGCTTCTTTTCATGCTCTCCCCTCTCTTTTCTCACCTGCTACGCAACCAGAAGAACAAAAGCAGGGAGCTGTTAACCACAAATGAATAAATGTCATCAAAAGAGTGCACAGAAATGAATGATAAATGGGGATGATAGGTTATTGATGATGGCAAGTGACCTACAAGGCGGTGCATACTGTATGATGGTGAACCGGACGAAATGTTCCCACTCATCCCTTAGATTTGAAAAAATTATATATAATGTAATTTTTTTGTTGTTGTTGTTGTTTTTTTTGCATTTTTATTTGTGCTACTTCCAAACAATTATCAATCAGTATTTTTTTTTCAAATAATTAAAGTTAATTTACTTTGCATCAAACCTGGTGTATCATGATTCTGTCTCTTAATCATGTTTCCCAACATCTAGTAATGTAATGGACACATTCACTACCATATGTGAAAGCACAGTATGATGCACATCACATGACCTCATTCTCTAATTTTACTACACAGGAATTGCATGGGCCTTTTCACATATGGCAGTAAGAGAGAGAGAATGAAGATTTATTTTTTCTTGGAAACCTCAGGAAATGGACTCGAATTCTGTCCATTTATGAACACCACATTCCAAATAGTGCTTAAATCCTACAATCCTACTTAAAGAATATGACATTAGAGAAGAAAATGTACAACAATACTAAACAGCATAGGACTGTATCAGAAAGTGTTGATTACTGTGTATCTTGGAGTCTGGTCTGGTCCTGACCTCTTTTTCACAGTAAAGTTGTATTTTCACATATACAAATGCACTCAGAATGAGCACATAAACACTCATCAACACTCATCTGAGAGATCAATACAAGAGTCAAGTGTGACCTAGAAGTAAAGACAGATTTTTTTTTTTTTAAAACAGATAAAGCAATGGGAATCAGCAGCTATTACAAAAAGTTCACAGCCACAGTCAAAGTAATTATAAAGCTCCTGTCAGAGGCCTGTATGTGATCACATGCAGTAAACAAACAACGTAAACATTAGACAGTTACACATATGGGACTTGGCATTAGGCTAATGAAATCACCACTTACAGTGCTGTTTCAGTGACTAAGTTGTGTTTTAGATTCAGCATCTTGCTGATATGAGCACAAGCTTCATACTGATGTGGTGACAAACATAATGAAATCCTGTAGATACTGCCAGCATCTTTGATTCTCGTGTTTTGATGGTTGGAATTACAACAGGATTCTTATTTGGTTGGTGTGGTCAAGTCCAGCCTGACAGGTTGAATCTATTTTCTAATCCTACCTCAGCTGACAATGTCTCAGATCAATTCCATCGATCACTGAGTCGATCATTTCATGACTGATGGAGATGATTCTGATATGGACGCATTAGGCTAATGACATTCATACTGAAAGCCTCTTTAGATTATAAGAATGTCCAATGAGCTCTGACACGGTCAATAGTGTGAAAAGCTTTCCTGCTGGTCATTGTGACCCAGGTGAAAACCATCAGACTGACTGTGTTTGAATAGCCCTTCACTGGTTTGAGTCTTACCTATAGAATTATATTGGTTGATGATAACACACTTCTCTATACAGAGATGTAGAGGTAGGGTTCTGTGATCAGGACACTTTGCAGAATTTGCAGAATACTAGCATGGCCTGACTGTGGTGGAGAAAAAGGGCATCCAAATCTGTGTAGCAGGCAAAATGCCACAATATGTTAGCATGCTGTGCAGCCTTGTAGCCTGTGGACAGTGGTGTGTAGACAAAGAGTGGGAACCAATCCAAGAAAAGTCACACCCAGAGGGGCTGAGTTGAATGTTATCTGCAAACAATGCTTTGGAGTCATATTAACACTGAAGAAAAAGAAGTGTCTTCAGGTCAAATTTATTCAAATTAATATGAAATACAATGAGACGGGTGTAATTCTCCTCGGTTCTCTGCCTCAAGGTTTCCACATTTGAACACAACATTGAGTAAAATGTGTTATGGGAGAGACAGTCAGAAAAACTGCAGCTGTAAATGCTAAAAACAAGGTGGGTCCATCCCAAGAGAGAGGTATCTCACACACACCCTGTTTTACATACAAACATCTGAACCCTCATGAAGTTTATCCCAGCTTTAATCCAACCAGTGAATCCATCAGATGCAATAGTAGGCAGCAGCCAACAGGAGCCTCGTGGGACTGAGGGGGATTTATGGGATGTAGGCAGCAGGGTAATCCACGCAATACTCTCTCCCACCAGCACCAAACATGAAATATTCATTTCCACGTAGGAGAGAGTCTGCACTGCTCTATTACTCTATGCAGGTAAAATTGATTAATCTAAGCTTCTCTAATTGGTTTAGAAAGAAATGTAGCACCCTGCTAGTGGATTGCAGGGTAATATTCATGTCTGTGAGTATGGCTGTGAGTTTAATAGAAATCCTGCAATAAGTCTCTCTGGCTTGCATTGACTTATATCTTTGATCTTTGCGGGTAAATCCACTGATATGTCATATTGCAACATAGCTTTTAATTATCCAATGCTGTTTTTAGAATACATCAGATGTAGCAGCCAATGAAAAGATCTACCTGATGAACATCTAACTGTGATGTGACTACTTTTATAATGTGAAGATTATAATTAGTTATAGTTGTAAGTTGGACAACTAGAGCGTCATTTTAAAACTACAATGTCATATATTTTTATCAGTTATGAACAGGTAACCATAATCAGATGATTTAAAACATATCCTAAACCCATAATGGAATAACACTACACAAAAGGATGGAATGATTTGCAGCACACAGCATCTGATTATCTAAAAAAATAAATAAATAAGGTTGTGAGGTCTTCCACAGTATGTGTGTGTGTGTGTGTGTGTGTGCAGGATAGCACCTGCAGTGTATCAGACTGGGTGTCAGATTGAGGTGTGGACTAGCTGCAGTCATTTACCATACAAGCTCACACTCATCATACAGTAAGACAGCTTTAATAAATCAGATGATGCAACAAGAAGATATTTGTAGGCTGTGAGCAATGCTGTTGACTTCCTTATTGATAAGAACGATGAGTGCTTGCATTTATCTCATAAGCAGTTTGCATATTGTATTGTTTGCAGAAATTACATCTACAAGAGAGATCTTTGGACTCCACCTTGTGGTCACAATTATTATGCACGTCTGTCTGGCTCATTTGTCAAATTGACCCATTAAGAGTTTTGTTTTTTGTTTTTTTTTACAGTTGGTTACACACATTTCTGTATACTCAGTTCATATTTTCAAAAGTCTTCAGACAGTCAACACGACAGCTGTCAGTGTGTGGGATAAACTGTGGATTAACTTTATTGCTGTGGATACAAAATGTATTCAGTGACCACATCTTATAAATTTATGAATTGTTTTCTCACCTGCACATACATTAATATGTTGTTTAAAATCTGTATTTACGCTCTCAAAACTAAACACAACACAAATCACTGTAAATATGTGTGTATTTCAGGAGCATATGGTGTGGGGAACACAGGGCTATAGCACTGCTGTAATGAGGGCCTTCAAAAGTTCGTGGAAAGTACATAGCTAAAAATCATATGCAGGGATTTTGATCTCAATGCACCTGTACGTTCTTGTACTAAAAGTGTCATAAATACGTTCTAACATAAACCCTTAAATGCATGTTGGCAACACAAAATAAACATCATAACTTAAACCGCTTTTTCCAACTGTCCTTTTCCACTAATCTCTTTGGAAGCTTCTTCAAGAGTATTTATATCTGAAGCCATCCTATACATGTATGTAGAGTAAATATAAATTTCTGGTTTTGTGCTGTGCAGAATTCATTTAGGAACACAGTGCCATTCCAGTATTTCAGATTTAGCTTTTGTATCATATACTGTGAGGTAAAGAGGCACCATTCCCTTTGTTGTGGTGGAATCCTTTGTTGTTGAGGTCACTGTGTTTTATGACTGATTAGGGTTCTTGTTAGGAGACAAATGTTGTTGTCAGTGTAATGCACTGATGTGGATGTATATTTGTTTGCATTAGCATTTTGGATGTGAGATTAACTGTTGTGTTGAGTTGCATGTCTGTAAAGAGAAGTGTGTGAAGAGTTCTAAGAAGTGAATTCAGCAGAGAGAAAGAAGTGTAACTGTACTTAACCCACAAAAAAGAAATCTTCTATCACGTTTAATTAGCTTGTTCTTGTTAAGAGGTGTTTTACTGATTGGTTCTAAAGGTCATATGTCACGTTAATTTAGACTAACAGGAAATTTTAATGCCAACATTCTGCATGTAATATTGCCCGGAGTGTGGGGCTCATTGCATACTGAGTAGGCTAGCACGAAAATAATAATTTTGTTAACATCTTAAGTTCTGAGGACTTCAAGAAGAGTTTTAGACTCAGAACAGATTCCAGGAGTTGCAAGGGGTCAAGCTGACCATTAGCTTGGATCTGAAATATCGCGCACTTCAACTCGGAGTGAGATTGTTAGAACTAGTCACTGTGAGACACGGTTCATTCATATCCAATAATCTAAAATGAAACCAGACTGGTGGTAGGATTCTTAAACAAATGATTTCTACCAAATGAAATTTGTTATCTATCAGTCAAGACTGATGACAAAGAAGAAAACGAAAAGCTGCATAAAAGCCCATTTAATAATTTTCATAAAAATAAACCACCGTAAAGATAACAAAACAAAACAGAAAACACTGAAGGAATGGATATTCCTGCCACAAGGCCTCGGTAATGAACAGAATCAAAGCAACCAGAATTAAGCCAAATTTCAGTAAATAATTGAATTCAAACAATAAAGTTGAACAGAGAAGAAAATATGAATTTAGTACATTTGATTTATCTTCAATGTAATTCAGTGCCGATTTCAAATTGAAGTAAAAAACCTGTTCTGAATTGACTCAGGAACCCAAGGGGACTACTGACAACATAAAACTTCATTAGAGTAAGAAAACAAAGCAGTCATCTTCATTAATTATAGGTATCCATTGGACATTTTTCTGGAAATGGAAGAACAAATGTTCTTGTTTAGTATTTTACATGGAAAATCATTCATTTTTAAAATGTATCTGTTTTCTGGAATACTCTTTTGTTTATTCTTTTATATTGAATAACACAAAGGAGTTCACTTGTGAGCCACGCTGAGTTAGACAGATTTGGTTTGTTTGGTATTTTTCGTACTGTATCTGTTCCTTTCTCTCTGCTTGCTGTGAAACTGCAAACCAATCAGCATGATGAAGAGCAGCTGTATGGCATGCAAACTGGAAATCTCTAATGACTGCAGCAGATTACAGCAGGTGCCCCTGGGTAAGAGTCGCTCGCATTTTGATGCATTGTTGGATTTAACGCATAGACAGAGAGGATGAACAGCAAACTCACGTGTTTCATTGAAGAGGGAATCCTGGTACTCCTTCATGTATTGAGAGGATCTGGCCTCATCCAGAACAGAGAATAAACCTTTTAATGTCCTCCACCTGAACTTGTCCCCTGGAGAAAGCCAAGACATAATCAGTTATGAAAGCTTGTCTACAGATGTTGATGCCTGACAGATTTTTCAGTCAGCAGTAGTATAATCTGATTGTTCAGACTGAGCTAATCCTTGCGCTTATGGACACACCAGCCCTGCAGTGCTGATCAGCTGAATTGGCGAGCTTAAGGGACGCTCCATGCCAATGCGGTCAGACGGTATGGGCCTCCCCTCAGCCCACATCCTCCCTCCTCACACCTGAAAACCATGCTTTTTTACTTCATTTCTATACTGAGAAGAAAGAAACAAAGTTTGCTGGATGGATGAGTGTGTGAGGAGTGCAGATTCTCACCGATCTTGAGGATCTGCCTCGCCCCTTTTTCTCGGTAAGGCGAGGTGGTATAATGATGGCGTTTATCCAGCAGGTCGATAGGTATGCCATGAGGGTTTGATAATTTGCACTGGATACGGACAGAAGAAATATGAGGATACGAAAGGCGTAAGAAATATGTAGCGTTACAAGTGATACCAAAATCATTGTTTTTTAATTCACCATGGCGGATATTTATATTTGCTTAACCATGATCACAAAGTTACATAAAATATCTGAAAGAGTGTCAGAAATTTGAAGAACAAATTTTATTTTTGAGAGTTTTTCATCACCAACAATATTTTATAGTAGCTAGATAGCAGGTTATAAAGAAATATAACTGCCCAAATGGCTAGACAGATTATTTTTTTATCCAATTGTGTATTCCCCAAATGATAACTCAAATGGAGGACGGAGGTAATAGATGCAAACAATACCGAGTGATGCCTGTTGGTGGCCACGAGAACTGGGGACAGGCTACCCAGCACGGTTCAGGAAGGAAAAAGACTCCATGTCCAGCATAAGGACCTCATCAATAACAACACCTGGAGCACAGATACAGAAAAGTGTCAAGTACGACATGGAAGAAAAATATAAAATACATACACAGACGCCGTTGAACCTACCCCTGAATGATCTCTGCCTTGCCTCTTCCCTCCATTCACACACTTTAGCATTAATCTGCTCATGACTTGGGGATTTGATTTTCTCCGTGCTCCCAGAGAAGAGAGCCAGGAAGTTTTGTGTACGTTGATGACGCTAATCATGAAGGGACAATCGTGTGGACAACCTCTTTCCTCTTCTGCAGCTCTCCTCTGACACATTGTACAACCAACAAGGAGAAGAAAATCAAACAAATTTCAGTTAAAAAATCATTCTATTAAATTACCCACTGTCTCATAAAAACAGTGCTGTTATATTAAACAGTTAATTTCAAACAAGCTTTGGCTAATAGACTTTTCATTTTAAACCTAAATAATATGCCTGCACATAAATTGATCTTTTTAAAAATATAATTCAATTGTAAGCTTTTTTGGGGAGGGCAAGTTACAGGATTGGGATTTTAGTGATGTGGCAGCATACCTGAGCTCCCATGGCATCATAGTCTCTGCCTGGTGAAGGAGCGCCCAGTCATTGATCTTTCAGTGGCTTGCCAATAGTAATAACATCATTGAAAGACAACAGAGAAAAACAGTTAAGACCACATATGGCTGTCCAAAAGACATGAACGATATGGAACTGTAGAAAACATAAAGATTGTGTAAAGATCCATAAACAAGAGATCAACTCACCCTGCTTGTACTCTTCTTACTAAGGCTGTCAATCATCTTGTTGCCCAGGTCATATATTGTCTCCATCTCAGTAGTCTTTAGGGTCAGCTTGCCCACTTTGGCACCCTGAGAAAAGGCAAAATATTTTCAGCAAACTGATAAATCCAAGAGGAAGTTTTTTAAATAATGCTAAGCAGGGTATTTATACATCTATTCATTCATTCATTTTCCAAATACAACTGTGTAAGCAGCCTAATGTCTAGTGGCCGTCTATCAATCTGGATTTCCACCACCTCTCCCTCAATAATTCTGTTTCTTCTGTAAAACAAACACAGTGAACAGTAATTCATTTCAAACAACAAGAATTACAAACACAATTATTGTGTATGCACACCACTTGATCCTCACTCCAATAGTTTTCTCTAAAAGCTTACCGGCCTTGCTCATCTCCAGAGAGGAAAAATCTCACTACCAGCCGAGCTGTGAAGGTGTATCAGGCCATGGGACTGGGCAATGCCCGCCGGAAAAATAAAGCCTGTAAATGGGCCTAAGCTCAGACATTCACAATCTGGGAGCAAAATCCCTGCCCTACAAAATCAAACTTAAGCCAATTACACATTAGTGCAAGGTAACGACATTACCTGTGGGAGAATGATGAAATGACATTGTGTTCTGAAAGCCTCCTGTGCACTCTACCCATAGCAATGGCAGTCTTTCCCAGCCAGGCTGCCAAAGCAATCAGCAATTGCCCTGCCAGCTATATGGGTCAGTTTTGATCAATCTCCCAGAATGCACCCCTGCTGCCCGACGGGAGGCCAGCTGGCCAACCATCCTGAGAGACCTGCAGGTCAAAAGAAATGGGTAAAATTTTAAAAAAAATAAATACATTTTAATGCACATCTGCACATCATTCTGTGTTGTAATCCAGTATAGACTTTGAAGTCACACCATTTCTGGCTCACAATCCCACACTGGGTAGTCTAACAATTACTTGACATACACTAGAATTTAAAATGTACAGGTCTTATTTATGGTGTTATACTCTAAATGCACCATCACATCTCTTCATAGGTAAGCAAATAACCAAAGAGGAACAAGTCTCACATCTCCATACTATAAACTAAGGTTTTAACTTTACCTGTCTTGGCTCCAGCATCATCCAAACCGAGGCCACGGATAGAATGTGCACCTGAACACAAGATGAAATGGAACAATATTATTAACCCATTTGAGGAGGGAGTTAGGACCAGGTACCACTTGCATCAAAAATACAATAGGGTCATACATTAAGCAATCTTTGATTTTACCCATGGACAGCTGAACAGTCAACATCCCGGTATAATTAAGGGTTCTTACCACCCTCTCGATCCGCATTATGTCACGAACTCGAACCTTGGGGGTCGCCATCTAAAAAGAAGACAACATACGTATTCTTGAATATAAACTATGTGGAATCAACAACACAACTCAGCTTTTCAAGAAGCCAACTGCTTGAGAATTAAATTGTAGGGTACTCCTGATCAGGGCTATTTTGTGTACTTAGTAGGCCAACGTTACCTCTGTTGATGCTTGAGCTTTTTCTTTTAAAACGGCGTCAGATTTCAACTTTGTCTAACAGGTAATATCAGTTGCCGGAGAAGCTAAATAAACCAAACTAAGATTGTGCCCTGTCCAGTCGGTTGTCACAGAAGACAGTCCTAACGCATGTATCAACACAAGAGTGACCTGACGGCTGTTAATAAAAGTGCGGTGGCTTTATATTTGTACCTTTGTCGCTTTTATACAAACATCAAGCCATTAAGGTGTTAACAAACCTGAAGCCAGTTAAACGATATGCAGTGGCCACAACTCTAACCCGATATCTTTCCATTGCGCTAGTTCAAAGGAATAGACTGCTAACGCTAGCTAATGTTAGCAAAACTAGCTAGCTCCATTCATAGGTGTCTGTCTTCTGTACGCGCTGTTACAACCTGATGAGGATGTAATGCTGGAGCTAGTAAGAAGGATATAACTTAACTGTGTGCGCCGATATAAATACGTAAGCGACCAAGACGTGCCAATAATTATTATATTTATCGTATGAACATACACTCACCTCTGTACACAATTCTGTGAAAATGTGGGAGAATGTGGTTTTCTGAGGGTGCGCAGGGTAAAATGTGTCCGAAGAGAAACAAGTGCTTTCCTTTCTATGTGCAAGCTTTTAAGGCTGACTGCCCCCCTATAGACATGGTGGTAATGAATAATGACTGGAGATGTCATAATCTAAGGCAGATAAATTCACCAGGTGAAGTGACTTTAGGATGTTGTCATGAATTCTGAATGATCTTTTACATTTATATTACTACCCGTTTGATACTTTTTGAGGACGTCATCCCGTAAAACTTTAGCTGTTTTGTTAGCGATTTGACCGGTTGGTCAAAGCACAGGACTGGTGTGGTAAATTTGTTCAGGGGGGTGTAGCCTGTGTCATGTTGTCTGAAGTAACTGAAAGTGGTGTATCTTTTGCTCCAGGTCAACCCCAGGTAAATCAACTAATAATGTATAGCCAAAGAAAACTATTATACTATAGCGCTGTTTAGGATTATTGCATCTCCAACAGTGAATCACACAGATGCTTTCCCACGAGTGACGGTGATAGTGACTGATGACAGCCTTGGTAAGCACTGCGCGCATTTATCCACCAGAGGCAAGGCCCCATGATTTTACAGGTGTACAAGGAACTTAGGCAGAGTAGTTACTACGTGCCAAAGCTGTAACAAATATGCACTGTACACAAGGAAAAACGCTGTGAGTTCAAATCTGTCCGTATTCAGCAGTATATAGGCAGTTACCTCTCTGACTTTTTATATACTTTTTCACCAGTTGTTGAGGGTAAAAGTCAAATAATACATAATGACAATACTCCACTTTTACAAATACATGTTGATGTGTCCGTGTGTGCTATAAACTGTAATCGACAGAAAATGTCTCAAATTCACATGGAAATTGAGCTCAATTAATTTCTCTTTCTATGCACCATATTTACAAAATGGCACAAGAATTTTATATTCTGTTGCGGGAAATTGTGAGAATTTACTTTAGAAAATATATGTCAAGGTTACAGTACCGGCGAACAATGGCACAGGGATTCTGAGGAGTTTTTCATATCCTCTACATTATCTTCAAAGTTATCCTTCAGGCTGCAGTTTTAGGATACCACATTCTGAACCTGCTTCATTCCACAATCACAGGAGGACACACTGACAGTTACAGACTAATCACAGAATCTTTTGTTTCATTGTCACTAGTTGAGATTTTTCTGTGGATAATTATTGGCTTGTGTTTAGATTAAAACATGTTTCTAAAATACTCAGCAAAGATAATGGCTTCCCAGTTTGACTTGCATACAGTCTTTTCTCCTACAATGGTCAAATGGAATCTAGCTAATTTTACAGCTACTTTTGTAAAGAAAAAATAGCTCATGTGTTGCATCATTAATACCGCCCAAATCCAAGCTTTCTTAATGAGTAACTAGATGATAAAGATCTTTACTGTCAGACTGAAACCATACCTAGTTCACAGCATACCACAAAACAAAACTGGCTGCTAGATGAGTTTCAACCATAAGTGAAGTCAGGAGCCTGTTACACCTCAGCTATTTCTGTACACCTCCTCAAACCTCTCAGACTTCCAGAAAATCAACACCCCATTTACACACAAAAGCATGAGTCATAACACTAACATACCGTCTCATTCTGCTAAGACCAGGGAACTGGACTATGGTGTATGCATGATGATGGCTAAGGGGTGATTAACGCAGCCGTGAGTCTGGAGGAGGTTTTTGGAAATAGTGATGAAGTGCACAACATACCACACAGTTCATTCTTGTTATATAATGTTTATTGATAAAATGAGGTGTTTATTGAAAAGTGTATCATAAAGTGTATCTACAAATGATCACATGACAAATTTCAATCAAGTACAGACTTCATTATTTGAAATAATTTAAACGTTAATTCACTGTATACCTAAGCTACAGTCCACACATTTGTTGATTTGCAGAATATTCATAGTCATCAAGAACAGTTCCCCGATACTCAATACATATTGTATAGTCTAAAAAAGAGAACATATCCAAACTTGTAAAAAAAATTATAACATGTAATAGTAGTAATAGCTTTGTTCTGTATATCTGTATATTCTGTATATGCTATAACTCAATCACTGTTGTACATTGATCACTGGAAGAGTTAATCACTGCTGGATGATGGTGATGGCCGACTATACCAAACCCAGAAGCCTGGATAGACAGTCACTAAAAAGAGGCCTTGAAGCGGTGGATGAGAGATGTCCCCTACAGCGTAGAAAGAGAGGGTACCCCAGCATGATCTAGGAAGACTCCTATACGGGAGGAATAGTGCGCAAGATCTCCATCTGGTCCTTGTTGTGGCGTGGCTGAGTAGCTGAGTCAGAGCAGAAGAGGCTCCAAGACTTACGGTTGTAGCCAACGCGACAGCTGTCTCCATAGCTGCCTTGATTCCTTTGTAGGTGACACCGACAGCCCCTCCCACTCCAGTCAACCTCCCAGTAGTAGGCGCCCAGAGAGGCCTCACACAGGACTTGAAGTAGGGAGTCAAACTATGGGGTTGTCACCATAGGGATTGAGGGTCTCTTGAGGGTGGCTTTCCTGTTTCTCGGAGATAAGTAGAGCTGTCTGTAGGCTGTGTTCGTCCAGAGTGAGCTGACAAGCATCTAGGAAGAGACAGAAGATAAATTTAACATTTACTTCACAAGAGAAGCATTTAGCTTAAATTGTTGGGGCAGCAATGAGGAAATCCAAGATGGCAAAGTCAATGTCTCACTGTAATTAAAGCACCTCACCTTGTATTACGAAAGCTGCAAGTTCGTGACAGGTTAGCAGGATATGATTAAGATTTAGTTTGTTAGACATTTAACCTCTGAAATAACATGGCAAAGTGGCAGACCTCTGGCTGTACACACAGAAATCAGAATAAACCCAGGGGTTAGATGTCACCTGCCTGCCGTCTGCAGGTCACAGCGCTGGTGGGACACCTGGGGCCTCGCCAGATCTGCTCCGGCCTATTATCTGGAATGCCAGAGGTATCAACACTACTGTGAGTTTGAGCAACTCAAGTAAAAATCACATAGTTTTGCAAGTGCTAGATCATTTTGTAATGAGTCAATCCCAGTCTCTGTCAACACTGTGGGCAGGCAGTAGTTACTATAATCAGATTTGTGGTCAGCCACAGGTCTGACAGAGAACCTCATCAGCATCTAATTTGCCTCATGCATTGAATGAGCAGACAGACCAGTGAACTGTGTCACTGCAGGCGCTGTATCAGAGAAGCGGAGACTCACATCTCAGGAAACTTCCTGTACTGAGGTTCCTGGACCGGTACAGACTTGTACATGGCAGCTTCATCATCTGTGGAAGTAAATATGTATATATATCAGTTTCAGGATACTATATAATTACTTTCTGTTACATCATGCTGCAATTCCAGAAAATGAATCAGCTTACTGCACGATGCATATGATTTTAACAAGACCAACGAAGGCTTGTATAATGTGGGAAGAGCTGATATTACTATTACTTTGACTGTCACAGTCAGACATCAGTGGCTAATCTGAGCCATCTACGCTGTCATGAGGCTCTGTTTCTATATCAGAGAAGTATGTTAATGAACTCTGTAAATATTTAACCATTTGGCAGGCTGGAGGACCTCAGACTACCCTCTGGTGAATATCACGCCCAACGAAGGAACCCATGAACAACAGTGTGATTTCAGCAAAGCCTATTCATTACAAAGGAAGCTGTAAATCTGTTTGACTTTCCTGGTCAAATGATGCAAAACTGAAATTTGATCCATATAATTTCTACATTTTATGGTTGGAACAAAATAAGATCACTAGTAAAAATTTTGTACCAATATTACTACCACATTACTTTGTTGTCCTCATAAAATCAGCAATAGGAACACTCACTTTCACTGATTCTCTTTTGTTGACTGTTTCTTTTTGATTCATCCAGTTGACAGAAGGTCATTTTGTTTACTGCAAAAAAGAAATGAATAAGTTAACATGGTCACAGTGGTAACAAAGCCCATAATATCTTCATAGTAATACAGATGATTGAAATAATATTAAACTACTCATTTTTGTATTTTTGCTATTTAGAACAGCAAGATCACCACACTCACCTGCCTTGGCTACCTTTAACCAGTTCATCATTGCTGAATTCATATTCAAGTGTTGTTTCATCTCAGACACGGCCTTAGTCACTCTGGGCCGACAAGAAGTAGGTTGACGCCACTGTAGGCAGCTCCTCAGCCTCTGTCTGGGCTATCAGCATGTGGTAGCTCTTTAATGCGAAAAAGGAGTTAAATCTAACTGATGAGTTGAAATGTACAGAACAAAGGAAAGCTGGGAGATACAGAATGGGACTATATGTTATATTTAAATGTGATGTTTTGTACATCTGTTCATGTAATAGACTGGTGACCCTTTATAGAGTGAAACAAAAGCATGGTGGAGCAGGTTGTAGCCCCTGAACAGAATAAGTATTGTGGCCTGGCTCTATATCAAACTGAACATGTGTTAATGTTTCTTTTAGTGGTTGTCAGTTACCTGGATGAAGTGGATGTGGTCCTCAAAAGGGACAGCTGAGTGATCTCGTTGTCTCCTCTTCAAGTCAGCAATTCATGGCTCAGACGCCCATGTGGCCCTCTGCATTGCTGAGTGCCGCCTCTTGTTGGAGGAGACTAGCTTACCATTTCTTGCTGCATCTCCTCCTTGGGAGCGCATCATGTCGCCAAACATCTTCTCGCATTCCTGCAGCGCCCTCTGGGCTGAGTTCTGCACAGGAAACATGGAGGTATGCAATAAATCACCTGTGTGTCACACACTGGTTTTACAAGCACACTGAGGAAAGCCATCATCCTCACATGAAGGAATTTGTCTAAACAGAAGTTGATTTAACTTCCATTCTATCTTTAGTGGTTAGTCTGGTCTCATCTGTGTGATGGATGATGATGGCACAAACCTGAGTGAGTCAACTGCTTGTTTTAGTCTTCCATCTGCTTGAGTCGTCATGAATCTTCCCGATCTCAGCCTGTGGCGCCTCTAATGCTGCTAAGACGAGAACAACAGACATTGTTGATACTGATGACACCAATTCACGTAGACTACTGTATGTCATCAACTCAAATATGTTAGTACAACGCTTTTTACATGCAGGTAGGGTGAGTCTCACAAAATGCTCTAGCTTGCTTTATGGGCTCTTTCATCTATTGTAAGCTGCTCTTCATGCATTACCTGCCACTGTTTTATGTGGTGCGGTGAACCATGATATGAACTTGTGTCACTATTGATTTATAAATGAGGAGCTGTTCACGTGACATTAAACAGTACTGGTCATATTGAGCAAAGCACATTTTAGCAGTCCTTGTATTTCGGTGTAAGTTGCAAAGACAGTGACGGTCTGAAAACTTGTGTTATCACTGCGAAAATGTTACCAACCTGCTCCTCAGCCTCTCTCCTGCTCAGCAGAAACCATATCGTGGCTCAGCCAGGCTACAACACACAGATACACACATCTGGTCAAAAGTGACAGAACAGCTCCAGACCCTTCTGATGCTGGGGACAGATCTGCCTGTCCAGGTGCCTGATTCATCCACCAGCTTGTGCCTTTTTAAAAGTGGCTGACCTCGAATGAGGCTTGAGGTGCTTTCTATAGGAGGCTAGACACATCAGGCAGCTTTGACGTTTTGTGCTTTGCCAATGCAGATGTCACAACCCACATCCTGGGGTCCCATAGTTGTAGTCGGGACGGGGGTGAGGTGGTGCATCTGAGTTGGGCGCTGAATGGTGGAGTGCCGAGCCTCCGATGCCCTCGGCGGCCTCTTGTTGCAGGTGACCTTGCATTGTGGGCAGAGGTATGAACCCGTGGTCAGCATGGTCCCAATATGTTTTCAGGCAAACGGAGCAGAAGACGTACACATGGGGATGGACACGGGATCCCTGAGGTATCTTTACACAGGTAGCAGTTGTCCTGGTTTAACTATTATGAGGAGAACTTGTGCTGTCTCTAATACAGTGGGGAAGATGCTGTGAAGACTGTCAGTGCCTCGTGTCATATTGAAAAGCAAGTGATCCCACAGGTACTACAGGCGCAAGTTATATAGAGTAAACAGAAAGGAGGCTAAACTGGTTAAGCCGAAACCAGTAAAAACAAGGGTGGGCAAGGAAGGACATGAATGCCCATCTGTTGCTACAGAACAAGAAGAATGAATGAAATGTGTGATAATAAGATAGAAAGTTTGGTCTAAGTTCACTTCCTCAGTTTTTTTTCTTTTAAATTACATATAAACACTAGACTAAAAACAAAATAATCTAGATAGTCTTATTCTGCACATTTTTGAGCAGAAAGAGGGGTGAAGAGCATGAGGAGTGATATTTATCAGACATTCTTCAAATAGTAAAGTAAAAGAAGATTCAAATATAACAAGGCTTCTATAAAACAATGCAACAGAAACCACAAGAAACCACAGGTGTACACACTAATGTTGAGTGCTCTGTAATTGCTGAGTGTTAGACGGTGACAGACTGTTCCTTCTAACATTTGATGATACCCACTGTCATAGTGCACAAACTGACCTTTTACTCTAAAGCATTTGCTCTGTGACTGATAATAATACAACTTCTTCTGGTGATCAACTGTCTCATGAGTATTGAACTCATCAGTGACAAAGGGTCAACAGATGAAGTGTGGTGTTGCTAAATTACCTGCTGTGTTAGTTGGCTAGATTCAGTTGTTTTGGTGTCCTTGAGCCAGGAGCTTGACCTTCACCTCACCTGTAACAAGTTAACTATCAACTCTATTTACTTTTACTTTGCATTTCACTTGCATTTTATTATCACTGAGCTCTCAGGTCTGACCTGCAGCTTAGTCAACACACATAATGTAGTCTGTGACAGACACTGTGGCTGACCACAAATTTGAGATTCTCTTTTTGTTGCTGAACTGTTACACTATCCCAAACATGGCACCACTCCATCAAATGCAGCGATTTTAAGAATGTTTCTTCAGTGTTAAAATCTCAATATTTCATCTTACAGTGAACATACTCGAAGCCAAGATGGAGCTCTCTAGGCTGCTGAAACGAGATAGAATGCACCATAATTTGATAGGCTAGATAACAGGAGGGCTGAGAGAAAGCCTGCTAAAAGATTCCATTGTGTGTTAGAGGCTGGCAGGGTCGGCAGAGTGCCAGGCATTATAGAGTCTGTTGTCCATCAACAACAGTAACCAGCTGATGATGCAAGACTAAATGTGGCATCTTATTTGACAAAATTTCCACTGACAGGGGTCATACTTCTAGTGATGCAAAGTTAACTGAGACTTGACATAGTGAGGATAATAAGATGAACCTTTCAGTGTTAACACAACAACATACATTTGAATCTTCTTCAGTTGTAAATTTGTTTTAATGAAAAGATCGAATTATTGATTTGTCCTATTTCAAACAGTCAGTGAGACCTTCAAAAGACCTTTAACTACTGGCCTTAATATTAACAAATATTATTACAAATTTGAAAAAGAATTACACTTTATCTCATCATTTAACATTTTAATATGCATTGCACGGTCATGTGAATACAACAAGTCTGAGATTTCTACGACAGACAAGTGCAACAATATATAATGAAGTTAAAGGTGAAAATGGCTGCCGAGTCGTGCTCGTAACTGAAACTAAATTAATTTGCTCAGTCATATCAGCAACATTCAAAATGGCACTTGGACGGCCTCCAAACTGACACTAAAATTGGCCTCTTATTCGATTATACATTTTTCACTTCATCACCTAATTAGCCTTTTAACTGTGTTTTAGCCGAGATGGACTTTGCTTCCATAAACAAAATTCAGAATTTTTATGGGGAAGGAGGACCTGTAGGCTCACACTTACTACAATTTAACCTTTGATATATATGAGCTACCGATACACAACAAGCTCCCTCAACTTGCACCTACTGGAAAATGGATTCATTTAGTTGAGTTTATTTGGTTTTATTTATAAGAGACAAGAAGAGAACACCCATAGCAGCAGTCTGATGTACTGTACATGTATATAAAGTCGATGCTAATTTCCAACACCACCCCTCGGACGGACATTGATGGGTCAAGCAATTATTACAATGATATATTGCAGTTTAAAATCAGTGCTTATGTACATGCTTTTCTGGGACTTTCAGATTTTATTTAAGTTTTAGCTCGTTCGACAAATTTATTTTGATTATTATGTATATTGTGCCAGAACCATACTCCACAAAAACACATTTTTTTTAAAAAAGTTATTTGGACCTGCTCCAATTGACACTGAATATGCCGGGTTTTTGTCCATCTACTGGCTGAGGTTGTGGTAACAACAGTAATGTTTATGAGTGGTGCGCAGTCTTCCACTCACATCTGGCCTGTGAGCACAGCACTTTAACCTTGTGCGCTCACCACCATCAAGAAATGTGTCCACTGTTTTCCCATAACGTGTTTGAATATTGTGTCTTCCTGTTTTTATTACTCACCAGTGTAGTGGGTTCTCATTTCTTTGGATCAAATAGCCATTTGTGTTCTCCCCTGTTTCAGCTCGTGAAAGCACGCCACTGCACCGTAATGAAGGTTGGGACTTACACTTGAACTTGAACTCATTACAGATGACTGTATTGTGGGCCTTCTGTCTGCTTCATCAAAAACACTCTAGACTTGAAACAGACATGCTACTTTCGTAAGATGTGTGTTATTAAATCTCATTAAAGTGTCTTTGTATCCTAAACATTATAATGTTTCAATAACTTTCCTAATTGACAGTTTCAAAGAAATGTGCATGTATAGTTTTCTTCATTTATTACAAACCTCATATAAATCTCAAAGCCTTATTCAAAGTTTTTACCTTTGTCAGTGGCCTGTCCACTAACAGGTAAAGTTAATCTGTGTTGAGCCCCTTTACTCTGGAGGAAGGAAGAAAACTGGCTTATCTGAAACCTGACCAAACATGGAGAGGTGAAACTCTAGTATGAAGTAAGGCAAGATATGAATTGAAGGCGGAGCCAATGGAAGTTTTTACAACCTTAAATTATCATTTGTTCTCTACTCTTACACAATTTTGATCAGGCAGAGAGAGAAAGTTTTTATTTCAAGAGTTGCTTTACAGCTGGCTTTGCCCATACAGTAACTGAACAACAGACTGATAGAAAAATAGTGTAAATGGGGCAGTATTGATGGGTCCAGTAGACTATAGCCCACCTGAAATGCTAACATAGGGCTGCGGCGTCAGCAGATACTATGTTGCAGAGAGTCAGGGTCTCTCAGGAGTTTTCCATTAGCTGGTTTTAAATGAAACTACAGCACAGGAAAGGAAAAGAATGAAAAATGACACATAACTCGTGATGTAGTATGCACACAACAGCAACACTACTCGTAACAACAATAATTCAACCAAATGGAATGTTCTGTTTAGAATGTGTACACACGCTGCCGTGTGTGTGTGTGTGTGTGTGTGTGTGTGTGTATTTGTTTGTGTCTCAACCATGACATTTTCTCTCTGTTGCACAAACAGATTCATATCTACTGTTACAATTGATTTGCAAGGACCAGACTGTACTTGACTGGTCACAGTGTAAATACTACAACCTGAACTCACCTGCTCTTGTACAAACCACCTACTATAAATTATATTTTTAAACAAGTTTTTGGTGATAATAGAAGCAAGCAGGGTGTTTGAAATTGCTCAGAACTCTGTTTCTCGAACTGTGTCTCTGTTTGTTTATTGGTGGTCCTTTAAATCTTACATACAGTACCTTAGGGTTGCAATTGATGTTTGTCGGACTGAAACTGGTTTAAGACAATGGTGATTCTGTCTGACAACAATAGGTGGAAATACAGCTGCTGACAAGTGTGTGCGCAATTCATCCACAGATGAGCCACATGAGAAATTCAAGAAGAAAAGAAACTACGGGAAAATGGAAGTGCTTTTGCACATTTGTTGTCAAGGAAAGCTTTCATTCATTCTCTTCGTCTGTTTTTCTCTCTCTCCTGTCTGCTCCAGCTCCTCTCTCTCTCTCTCTCTCTCCTCTCTCCCTGTCTCTCCCTTTTCCTCTCCTCTTGCTCAACCTGCTTATCTAAACTGGGCAGGGCTCAATATACTCACAGCACAGGAGGGCCTTGCCTGCTTTCAATCAATAACCCTGAATTCAGAACAAGTAGAAAATCCTTGTCTCTGGCAGGCTTGTACCACACTCTTGAGGGCGGGCTCCAGGCACAGTCGACGAAACTCTATCTGCTTCTATGTTCTCTGTCTGTTTCCACAGGTCTGACTCTGTTTTGAGTCCATCACAATGGCTGATCACACTTCGCCAGATTACTTCAGCTGCTCCCCCGTCAGAACCTTCTGAGGATCCTGTATATCCCCAGCTACAGCGTTTCTGTGGGCGGACTGCATCAGTGGCTACTGGAATGAGGCTGACTACACAGTGGGATTTACATTTGTCCCCAGTGTAAGATCACATCACCCAGAGGCCTGTGCTATGCCCGTCTCACCTGAGCATGGGTGCGGCTGAGAAGATCAAGAAGAGCGGTCTGAACCTCAACCTCAACTCATCCCAGGAATATCTACTGACCATGATGTCCCCTGTGACTTCTGCACTGGAAGAAATTAAAGGCTGTAGTCCTGTCTGAACTGTCTGGCGCCCTACTGTGAGAAGCACCTGAAGCTTCCTCACTATGAATCAGCGCCACGCTCAAAAGGCACAAGCTGGTGGATGAACTGGGAAACTGACAGAAGATCTCGTCTGAAAGCACCAGAAGTCCTGAGCTCTTCTCTGCTCTAGAACAGACCAGATGTGTATCTGTGCCATCTGCACAGTCAGGAACATGAAAGGCCATGACATTGTGTTCAAGGAGGCAGAGAGGGGCAGAGAGAAACAGGTAAGAAACTTCCTCCAGTTTACATGACGTAGTATGAATAGATTAAAACTGAATGGCATAATAGCATTAGTCATTCGTTTGAAAAGTCACTTTCAACTCAGCTTCCCAGAGAATGGAAGTGACCTCAAAAAATAAACAGTTGCAGGAGAAACCACAAGCTGAAACTGGCACCATCAAGTCACAGGACAATTCAACTCTAAAAGGTGTTTCAGAGAGACCTATTTTTAAAAGAGCCACATTTTTGATACATCAGAAATATATAGTCATTACATCTCGGTTAAAGCAAACAGGCTGTTTTGCCCAGCTCCTGTCCCTGCACCGTGACTGGTGGTTGGACTTTGACCCATTTCAACAGCTATCAGCTAGCTTGGCAGGCATTCACCGCCAAACAAATCCAGCTCTGATTAGCTGCAGAGGACGGGGGAGGTTCATAGTTATCTACTGAAAGCTGTTATCCAGAGAATGGTGTTCCAGCTGTAAGTAGACACACAAACTCCACCTGTTCACCCTGAGCAGGTCCACACATCAAACACATCACTAAATATATAATGTCACTGTAGTGTAAATCTTCATTGTTTAGGTAATTATAGTTGTTATGTACGAGTAATCGAGAGGAGTGTTTTTTATAACTGACAGTAATATGGGCTGAAGCATTTTAGGGCATGATGGTTATAATTGGCCCTACTGTTTTACAACATGTAGACCTGGTTTTCTGCATCCAAAGATTTACAACCTGAATCTCACATTATCTCACTTCATCTCCCACTCTCCCTCCCCTCTCATGCCCCTTCCTCCTAGATTCCCCACATTCCTCAAGCTTATCTTGAAGAATGGGTTGGGGGGCTTGAGGTGTTGAATTAGAAGCCCTCTATTCTGCATGTCAGTGCTGTGCACCTTGAAACACTTTCGCGCCATGATTCCACATTCCCATACAACCAATACAGATTTCCCTCTAGAAACAATGATGGGCAGGCATCTTTGAGTGGGTTTATTAGACATGCTGAAGGGCCTATTCCCGATGAGAAAGAGAATGTTTGTACCGAGTCAACAAATATGAGGCTTTATATCTCACAACAAACGGGCATGACATTCAACTACATCTCAGGAATCTGATTTAAAGCAATTATGATCAACACCATAACACTGCATAATAAATTAAAAGAAGCAAGCCCAAGTTTCAAAAGAGGTCAAAGGAAAAGAGTAAGAATGGCTGCAATACCCCGACAAAACCACAGAGTTCCAGTTGAGATAAGACAAAAATGCCAGAGAGGGTGAAGGAGCTGAGGAACTGAAGACTGCAGGATCTACTGAAGGTAAGGAGCAAACTAGCTGTCTCTTGGACTGTAACAGAAAAAGAAAGATATTGCTTTAAGATGTCCAGACAAATGAAGATCCTGTGTCATCCACTGCCCAGAGAGCCATGGTGGAAAGCCAGAAGATGTTTGAGGACATGATCCGCCCATTGAGAGGATGAGGTCAGAGGTACTAAGCTGATCGGGTATCAACGAAGGCTGCTTTCAACCAGGCCGAGGCTTTGATCGAGCGATCGAAACAGGAGATTGATGAACTGAAGAAAAAGGAGTCAGGGTCAAGCAGCTGTAGCACTGACGACTACATTCACTTTTGCAGGTACACAGTTTCTCACACAGACAAAATACATACAATACTGAGTGGTGCTATGTTAACTCAGAAATTGTCATGTGGATTTCAATGTAATACATGTGTTAGACACTACTTGGTCAACAAATTTCCCTTCTACAGTGAAAAAAGATGTTGTGATGGCTCAGATAAAGGCTATGTATGTTCATCCCAATCACAACTCTTGCTTTTCTTTTCCCATCAGGAACTTCAACTATCTCGTACCCCACTGATGACAGCTTCCATACCCAGAGTGACAGTAAACCTGACTTCCTTCAGCTGTGGGAGGAAAGCTGTGGCTGAGATCAAGGAACCGCCTTGAGGAGTTTGGTAGAGAGGAGCTGCTTAAGATCTCCAAGTTTGTCTGATCTAGCAGCAGAAACATAACACTGCATACGTACCGAAAATCCTAATTTACTAAAAATAAGGTAAGGTGTCTGGTGAGAATGAGGTCCCAGTTCACTACAGAAAGCTCTAACATTGGACAGAAGGAGCAGAGGTATAATTGTGCACGCCCCATATAATATAAGACTGTAGGAGGTTAATTATTATCTATAAGACAAAGAAGCTCTGAAGTGTCGGATTCAAACAACAAAAAGCATTTGGCATCATACATTCCCTCTGTTAGCAACATTGTAAAAACATGTTACAAAAAGAATTACAGGCCTGTGTGTGGAGATGGCGCATTGGACTCCAACTTCCCGTCTGCAGGCAAGAAACATGAGACACCTCCTCCAGAGCCAAGGCGAGCAGGGCAGATTTTGTGAAGTGTAAGTTACCTGGTGTAATTATGACAATTTAAACCCTAATGTAATTAATTTGGCAACAAATACTATAAAATGTATTGATTTCCCTAGACTTCTGCCAGCTGAATTAGACCCCTAGCACAGCCTACAAGGAGCTGTTCATCTCTGAAAGAGAAAAGCTCATTCAGACCAGGACCTGGCAGCCCCAGGAGACAACCCAGAGCGTTTGACAGCTTTGCTCAGGTGTTGTGCCGAGGCCCTATCTGGGAGGCCGCTTCTACTGGGAGATCAGTGGCGCGGGGAGTTCTCCATCGGTGTGGCTTTCCACAAGAGCATCAGCCGAGCGGGCAAAGGCTCTCTGTGTCTCCTGGCTACAAATTATTAAATCTTTAAGCCCCTCTGTTCTGACTCAGGTTACCTGCCTGGCACAAACCTGGAGATAAAGCCATCAGTGGTCTCCCACTCACCCAGGATAGGTGTGTACCGACCACTGCAGGTGTGTTGCATTTTACAGCATAGGCACCACATGACCCTCCCAGCAGGTTTGAGACCACATTTATTGAGCCCATCTATCCAGGCTTTGGAGTTGAACCCCGTGTCAAGATCTGCAATATCAAGTGATCATCAAAATTTGAGGTCTCACTTGCACAAAAATCTGAAAATACTTTGCATTTGTTTCTCATATATCACAGCAATACTTTTGAATATATATTTTTGCAAAACAATTTGAAAACTAAAACAAACCACATAAATGAAGCTTTACTCTCTTATGTTTTAGAAAATGCCATACTTTTTTAACCCCACCTGTCACATACTATGTTTTTGCATTCTGCTATCAAATCACATTTTCATGATAGTTCTAAGACCTTACTTTAAATACATAATTACTACATAATCACACAAGTACAATATGAAGAAAAGGGTTATCCCTTCTAGCATCTGGAAACTGAACTGCTGGATCATATTATTACGGTCAGTATGTAATAAAGGCATCTCAATTAGCTAAATCTGTAAACATCAACAATCATTACTTCATTAAGGCTCATTAATTAATACATTTTGAGTGATGATGTATTTATAATTCATAGTGAATTTACCCTGGAGATGGAGGAGTAAATTCTCTTACGACAGGTCATTATGTTACACAATATTATTACATAATGAATTTAAAATATGTTGCACTCTTGTATGAACATTACAATAACAGTGATGTTGTGTATTACCATGTATTATTATGGCTTCAGTACATTCAGAATATTTATTTCAATTTGTCATGTTTTGATATTATCTACAGTCATATCAGTTGTTGTGAGTCCTTAGTTGTTGTTGTTTTTCACTTGAACTAACCCCTTTATTTAATTTTTGTGTATGTTTACTTATATAACCAGAGTATAACTGTTATCCAGAAAAAGACTTGTTTTGAATAAAATTATTCATTGATAGTTCAAAATAAAGAGCTAAATGAATGAGTAGATTGTTGTTTTGGAAGATTATTTATCTGGTGTTTTACATGAGAACATTACAGCTGACCAAATGGTCTGTTTGATATGGATTTAAATAATGAAATAAAGCACACTTGATTGATTTACTGTCTGACTTAACAAAGGCAAGGTCTAGAAAGCTTCAGCATGCATTCGGCAACAGAGACAGAATTTGAAATTTCACTTATTTAACTTGTTTGTGAACCATCCCATTTATAATCATATGTAATCAGAATCATCAAATCTGCTCTGAAATACTGTAAATAAGAGTACTAACACTAATTGAGCAGCAAATACACAACACTGATGGCTCCCTCTGTTAAGGATTATGGAAACTGAATGGAAACAAAATGCACGACGGTATGTGTATCATTAAAAATTTAGTCAAACTGCTGGAAACATCAGCAACACTGCTCTGTTCTGACTGTATCTTTATCGCTCATCAGATATCAGAAATATGACATTAAATACATCTGGCCCATGCACATGCACATCCAAACAGCAGCTATGAACCAGCTTCAAAACATCTCTTAAATATAACGGATGGAGCCATCAAACGAGGACAGAGTTCCTCATACTTTTATTATCCTTGTTTCTTTAAGCTGTAAACTGCCATATGTCAAATACCTGCATGTTATATGAAAATGAAAGTCTGTAATAAACCTGCAGGTAGCATATAACCAAACACAACAATACTGTAGTTTCTTTAACAATAGATATTTGTTTATTAGTTCCCAGGATTCTTGCAGGAAGTTGAGCATACGACGTTAAGAGAAAAAAGCATGACAGTCCAAGACTCAGACATCATAGCCAATAATGCCTCCTTTGCCAATGCATTCTCCGATGTAGAACCACATCAACACTTCGGTGGCCACCAGCCCATTCCTTAGAGCATCCTGTGGGAAAAAAAAACATAATTTGATTTGCTTCTGGAGAAAGGTATCAAGCAAACTACAGTATTAGCCACTGATGACAATATTACTGTCACTGTTTTCCCTTATAGACTTAATCATCTTTTTATTTAGTACAGCATAGATTCTAACAATGAAAAGAGAATAACACTGATGAATACACCTCATTGTTTTTATTGGTGTTTCTGGCATTGCAATCATTCAACAATTACTTTAAATTTACAAATTTATCATTTAGCCCCTAATGTTTTGATCAATTGGAATTTTAGGACAGCTTGATTTTGACAGCATGACTCTTTATTAGTGTTAATAATGGGTTAATGTGTGCTCTTGTATTGACCTGAAAATTAAATAATAAACAATCAAATCAAACTATTGCTGATAGTGATCAATGCATGTTTCTAATTACAAAACATCTCCTTATTTACTACTATACAAAACCTTTAAACCCATCATACATTATGGTACACTACACAACTTTGGCAAATAAAGCTCAAACTATCTGCACAGGTAGACTATACTTGGAATGAGAAAATGGTTTGTGTCCATATGAACTTTTGCTAAACCATTAAGATGGGTGTTTACAATTGAAAAAAAAAAAAAAAACAGTTTGGGTCTGTCAAACCCTGGTGGTGACAGTGTCTACCCTTTCAATGTACCCTACAAATACTGCAACTCAGTGTTCTGTCAACAAATCTAAAACCTCTTATAAACATGCACTGCAAACCTGAAATTTTCTATACATAACCCACACAAAATATACTTTCAATCACTCATGGCACATAATTATATATACACAACAATGTCTGTGACAATAACACGCGTACCTTCACTGTGGTTTGACCGAGACGTCCTGTCTGGAAACCCTTGATGAGGTTTGATGCCCCCTCGATGGCCTTGGGGATCTCGGCAGGGGATGGGGGAACAAGTTCAACACGGGCATAGTGCCAGAAGGTTGCTAGCCGAGGTTTGGAGTAGGTGACAGCGGCTAGGGGAGAAGAAAATACAGTGATTACTGCAAGCCTCTGATGTTATTCTGCTTTACTGCAGCTAAAGTTAGCTTTGAGCTGCAGCAGAGCTCCATACGTGCTAACTGTTAGCATTAGCTACTTAGCTATTTGGCTATTGTTAAGTGAGTTTAAACAAAACAAATCACCCGTGCCAGCGTTCAGATAACGTTAGAGAAAAATAACACGAACTGTCGATGAAGTATTTTCAACTCCAGATAGCATTAGCTAAAATACATTCATTCATCTGATGGCTGGTTGACGGTGCAACTGACAGCGTTATTGCAACCTCGCTACATCTTGTCAATGAAGATTACATTACCTACGACTCAGCTGCCCATTATTGGATACATTATATGATATTAAAATTACACAACAAATTGACTTACCGCCAATCAGCGTAGGTACTTTACCGACCAGTTTTTGCACTGCCTGTGCCATGTTGATGTGTTTGTCGATGCTAACTGCTCCCCCTGCTCCTGCTAGCCGACTGAATGTCACCTCCAGTAGAAGGACCCGCGTCTACAGCTGACCACACAACTGCCTGTACAGAAACAGCGTGCTACACTCCTATGGCCACACTGCCACACGGGAACATCTTCTTATGCAGTTACGGTTCACGTTTTTTTTAAAACAGCATTTCGGCGTTTCCAGAATTTCACTATAATTTGATTGCAGTTCAGTTAGATAATAATAACAATTGGGAGCTGATTAGATTTTCACAGCACAAGTATTTTGCTACATGGTCACCAGGGGGTGTAGTGGATTAACCAGATCATAACTGCATGGTTTGTGCCTCTTAGTGAGTGTATGAATGGGGACATTTTGGTGTAAACGTTGACTTTTCACTGAGAAGATTTATGAGTCCTGTTGTGGGTCAACCACACTTTTCCAGGACACATAGCTGGCAAATGAATAAAACTAACAACCAGCAGACTATAATTAAGTTGGAGTAGGTGTGCACGTCACGATCATCAGAGCCATGCATCAGATCTCAGCCAAGATCGCACTAAAATGATGGTCATGGTCTATTAAACTTATAATAGATTTAGTCAGATCAGTTGCATGAAAATTTTCTGCTGGTAACATACATCATACATACATCATTTTTATTATTGTCTAAAACTTCTATCACGTCATGCTTTCACACATTTTTCACACAGCACCTTTATGTGTTTGTATTTTATTTATTAGGCTGTGTCATTGTGGGGAGTTTAACATGGCAAAAGGATGATAAATACTCAGAAGTATAGGTAAGATTCTAAATAATTTTTTAAAAAACAGAACAAGATTTTTTTTTCATCACTACAGTATTTGAATAAACATTTTATTTAATTTTATACTTAATATTAATATGTAAAACACACATGTAACCTTCCACTACAACTCACAACGGTACAATTAACAAAGATTTTCTTTTACATAGTAAAGGACAATACCAGTGTTTTTGCCCACTTCCACATCCACACATTACATTATTGCTGTCCATTTTCTAAAGGATAGTAGTTTTTTCTAGAAATTTTCTCTGCTTACATGCAACCACTGGTTTCCATTCATCTCAGTGCAATAAGAGATTTATTTTATGGAGATTGTGGTGCTTTAAGTTGTGGAGCATTTTATTTATTCTGTATTTTATCTGATTGAGATCACATGTGGCAGATATTGGCTAAGACTAAACGTTCAATATCTTTAGATGTGCTATATAATATTGAACAAAAAGGCATTTCTGTATCATACATAAATACACATCACAAAATTCCTTTGTGGTTTGTACAATTGACACGGTTACAGTTTCATTTAGCTTATTTTATCTGTTTCATCTTTGGATTCCTTTGTGAAACCCTGGGATTAGATCAAGGCAATCTTAGCCAATATAATAATAATAATATTAGTTTAAGTTTTTCTTGTTCAGCTCAGTTAAAGTCTCCTCAGTAGACATGGTATGGGAGAATGTCTTCAGAATTATTCATCTTTGTTGCTCACAAAGATGATATCTCATAGTCTTCTTCCTCCTGCTGAGATACAAATACAAAATTATATGGTAACAATAGTGGTCATTGTTAAAGTTAAAACTGTGTTAACAGTTGTGTTATGTAGTATATAAAATCTTTTTTACCTCACTGTCAGAGATATTTCTGGTTGGCGTGATAGCCTGTTTCATCTTGGTATAGTTGGTCTTATCCATGACTGATAATGAAAGAAAGTGTCCTCCTTCCTTCACAAGCATAATCACATCTTCCAGATATTTCTCCTCCACATTTTGTCCATTGACTTCAATCACCATATCGCCCACAAGTAGCCCTGCACTCTGCCCGGAGCCTCCAAAAGCCACCTACAGGAGAGAAAATTCAATCTACCACAACATTTGACCACAAACACAATATCCTGGACTGCGTCCTTCTTGTTCTTTGTCATTCTGTAACAATATAATGTTGACTAAGAGCAGTACAATATTTCATCACCCACCTGGCTGATGAAGGTCCCAGGACACTGTGGGACACAACCCAGATTAAAGCCAAACCCTAGAGGGCCTTTTCGGAGAGAACAAAGTCTGGGCTTGCCTAAGCTATCCATTTCTTTATGTGTTGACTTTCCTGCTTCAGAGGCTGGCACACTGCCCTCCTTTTCTTTCTCAGCTGCATCATCCTCACAGAAGAGAAGAGGTGATAGTCCCAACTGCAGAAACAAAATAAAGAAAAGAAACACCAATTGTTATCTGAAGAATCATGATATGACTTCATATTTAGATATGGCTTCCAATTTCTGTTTTTTTTTTTCTTTGTCTTTGCTCAATGATATGAATGCAAAATTATTTTTTAATTAGCTCAGACAAAGTTATGGTGAGTGCTATGCTATAATGGCCTGCTGACATTCACAAATAAGTATCTGGACAGGGAATAATATGGACATACTTTTCATACTTTTTATTGACTGTTGGTCATTTTGTGAATTTGTCTGAGTTTTATCCTCATTTCTTGTTGATTCTAGTAATGGCCATTCTGAGTAAGACGGTTGTCTGCACAGGTTGCACAGTGCCTGTCTACAGAGATGGGGTTTATTGGTTGATTAGGACATAAGGGCTCAATGTTGTCATCTGGGAAAAGACACTGATGCCCACCTGGGTGTAAAACTCCAGCCCCTGGGAAGTGATGGTGGTGAGGGAAACTTGTTGTCCACTCTGTCTCACTCGGTCCACAATCTCTTCATGCTTCAGTGTCTCCACTGACTCTCCATTGATCTCTAGCAGCAGCTCTCCATCGCGCATACCTGCCCTTTCTGCTGGACTGCCTCTGTCCATCTCACGCAGGATATGAACTATTGTTCAGAAATATACAGAAATTTATCTAAAAAGACTTAAACGCTTAGAATTCTTGTGTTTAACTTTTGTGTTCTTATTGTCCTCTTACATGTACGTCCTGATGGCGCCTTCTCCAGCCGAAGGAGAAAGCCGTAGCCCTCAGGCCCAGAGACCAGGTGGAGTTTTCTGGGCCTGTAAGGCAGCTTATGTGGAACAGCCATGGTGGGTAGGATAGGCATCCTCTGTCGTATGTAGTTCTTCTCACTCTCACTGTCAATCACTAGGATGGTGATGTGGTTGCCACATTTTTTCATCTACAGCAAAGCATTATTTAAAAGCATTATTATTTTAAACTCCAACTGCCTTTTTATTTTTTATTTCAGATTTTTTAAAATGAGCAAATTATTATCAAAACTGTTTGACTACGTACCATCCTGCTGAGTGCAGAGTGTGTGAGGTCGGACACTGTTGCTCCGTTCATCCACACTAGGCGATCTCCCTTACACACTCCTGCCTTTTCAGCTGCACCGCCTGTCACCAGGCTCACAGAGAAGTGACCTTTCTCTCCTACGGAGAAGAAATGGGAGGAATATTCTCAATGACACTGTACAGACTTCAACTTAAGGTCCGTGAGACATCTGATCTTGAACCTTGGATTTGCTGTGATTACCAGAAAAAGCGTTACCTTCCACAGGTGTGAAGTTGATGCCTAGACCTGAGACAGGATCCCTGGTGATGTGGCAGAGTCTGGGTGGTTTACAGCCCTTGTCCTTGTGTGCTCTGGCCAGACCTCTGAGGTCTTTGCCTTGTGACACAGCCAGTTCATACGCTTCCCCATCCAGCACTAATAAACATAACTGGTTTCCACTTAGCTTTATCTTCCTGGCCACCTTCATCATAAAAAGGGAAACACAATAGATGCACTAAGATCCCATGAGTTTCCCAGAGAGGTGTCTGTCCTTTTAATAATATCAGATACTTATCTTACCTCAGGGTGAGGAATATCATCAACATAGCAGCTGTTGACTTCCAGAAGCCTGTCTCCATCTTGAAGGCCACTGCAGCCTGCCACTCCCCCTAACACCACATTTCTGATTATGTGACCCTGGCGCCCCCTCTCCACTCGCAAATGAAAGCCATAGGACTCCCCTTCCTCTCGTTTAAGAACACACAGACGTGGGCTGGATGTTGGTTCAGAGTCTGAGCAGGAAAGACAGAAAAGTGTTATCATACAGAGAAGAGTTCATCCTCATGTGTGGTCACACACAGAATAGTAAGTCATTTATACAGGATACCTGCGTCGTCTGTGATGACCATGACTGGGTTGTCTATTCCCTCTTTAGGATTAAATGTAAATTTCCTGCAAAAGAGGAGATGGGAGACCTTTAACCCTTAAGTTACTACTGACTATTTTTGGTTTATGACTTTCTAAACTTAAACTTAAAGTTCAAGCAGATAAATTATTCTGTAGTAAAAAGTAAAATTAGAAATAAATTACTCCATCAATTGCATCAGTTACAGCTACATTACATTGTTTAGTGCATATTTGTTGCACAATCTCATCATTATCATGATAATAACAACAGCAATTATCTATGTGCAGTGGGTCTTATCTCAGGCCCAAAGTCTTAAAGATTACTATACTCCAAAAGTCAAAATGCCAAGTCAAGTCAAATACAATTTTCAAATTCCTGTACTGAACATTTATCTGATAATGGTTTGGAGAGACATGAATCCCTCTTTTTTTTTTTAGACTAAATGTCTCGCTCTGTTCTATGCTGTGCCTGATCATCTTAACATTATTTTTATCAGAAGGTGCAGTAAAATGTTCATATTTGACTTCAAAGAGACATTGAAATAATAAGAGTCTTTTAAAATGTTTAAACACTGGTGCAAATAATTAGATGAAAATCAGACTTACTCTGTCAACCCTATGACTTTCACCAAACCTTGAAAACAAAATGAAGTCAAAGACTTTAGCAGCATAGTTCCATATCTACACATTTAAATACATATTTACCATATTGATCATAACATGTGACACTGTTTCCACTACAATTTTTAGTCTGCACTGATATCACATACCCCAGATCAAATGACAAACCATACATAATCATTAGCTTCAAATCACATTAAAGGTTTATTAATTTGAACTTACAGCTCTGTGAACGTCTGCGTGGTTAAAGTGTGAAGCGGCAGCTGAACAGTAAGACTGGTGTTTGAGGCTTGGATGATATATCTGCTGACTTTGACTATCAGACACCATAAAACAGGGTTTGACTGTATGTGATTATCTTTAGTCTTTGGCCTCTCTAAAAGGGGAGGGATTGAAAGAACATTAAAAACCTTAAAATGTCAAATGAAAATGTGACCACACTGCTCTCAGGTTCATCGCTGGTAATAATCATAACACTCACTGCTGCATTTAATTAGATAGATTGAGTTATAATAATAACCATAATAACTACTAGTGTTGTTGGTAAGTTGTCATCATAAATCTCATCCTTGCTGCCCTGGGACCTCGGCCCACACTTGACCCACACCTGGAGCAGGTTGATGCTGCAGCAGCCATGAACCAGAACTGATCCAGGAAAACCTGCCTTTGCTGTTACTGCAGTGGCCCCATGGGACTAATGAGCAATGTCACCTTTCACTCAGCTTATACCTTGTTTTATTTATTTACTCTGTCTGTCCTTGTTATTTTGTTTGTTTTGTTCCACAAATTAACAGGGCCTTGCCATAAAAGACCATGTATTCTAAGCTCACCTAATCTGTAGAAATAAAGGTTAATAAAATGAATATATAATTTACTCATGGTCATGGTAATCTGTGTACCCCTGTCGGCCATTAAGAGGTATGAAAATGTCTTCAGCTTGTAACACTACTTATCTGTGTGGTTCATCATATCAGTAACATTCAGTGAGTCCTTGCTTCAATGACACAGTGTGAAATAAAAACAAACTGTTATAATAATGTAACCCTCAGAATATGTAAAATGGTCAGGAACACACTTAGTAACTCTGTGTTCCCACGTGAAATCCATCTCTCACATCTACGTGGCCAAGCGGCCTCCTCTCCTGAATAGCTTATACCACCGGCACTTCGGTGCAGCTAATGGATCACTGTTTGTTTTTCCCCACCATAAACCTTCTTTGCGATGTTCTAGGACGTAGTGGTCCTCCAGAGACACACAAAGACAAACCGCTGATGCTCAACTGTGTCTTTGATGATCACAATTTACATTTAAAAAAAAAACAAACACAAAAAAACATTTGGGAGCAGCATCCATTCGATTAAGCCAAATTTGTTCAACATGAGAAGGCACAGAATTTAAGTGTTTGATTTAAAGTCTATACTTCATTAGATGTGTAGAACACAATAGAACACAAGCATGGCACAGGCATGAGAAATATATAGACAGTTTAAAATATTTTAAATATATCTAAATATATAGAGATATAATCAAATATACTGACCAACATGAATGAGACAAAAGGTTTGAATCCAGTACCTGTACTTGATGTCATGTTGTGTCTCTTCCCCATCAGGTCAGCACTCAACTGCAGAGGGAGATGTAAGAATGGGAGTCCTGTATGTCCAAACATTTATTCTGACCACTGAGAGACTCCTCCCCATTAGGGGAACACCAAGCTTAATGTTTAATCTGTGTGTGAATTTTTGAGCACACATATCTCTGTGTAATGTCGGTGTTGCTTTGTACTGTATGCAAAAAACACAACAAGATCATTCCCTGCTGTTGTGTCTCAATAAATGACTTTCATCTTGTTAATCTGGAAAGGTTACAACTATCTGTGCATGTTTGTACACTGTATCTGTGCCTGTTCCCAAGAGAATAACATCCAAAAGTGATTGTTAGTGTCAAGGCCAAAGCTTGGTGACAAAGTTGCACAAACAGACCAGTATTCTAACAGTAAACCTCAGCATAGTGATTTACAGTTCAGCTGCTGTTGCAGTAGAATGAAAGGTGCTGATTTATAAAGTGAGCATGACAAAGAACTGGAAAGGAAGGTGAAGAAAGAATGAATCAAAACATTATTAATGGTCATATCTATCTATCTATTTTACCTGCAAGTTTCCAGAAATCTATACAACACTTTTTTGTCGTTTCTCTACTGGCCTCTTTAAAAGGAGCACTCATATCTCTCTGGAATCTTCCTTTCAGGAGATATGAAGCTAAAGTGAGGACTTTCAGTATCTGTAGTGTTCAAATGAGCTCCAGATTTCCAATGTGCTTTTCTGTGTACTCATTTCTAACCAAATACAAGTTTTAACAATCCAAAACCATAAACTGCACCTTCCAACACACATATGTTCATGGCATGACTTCTCACCTACTCGTGTGTCCCCCATGAACTTAAGCAGTAAGAATATATGTGTGTCTGTTTGAACAAGAAGCTTTTATGTTAAGAGGTGATAACTATTACTTGTAAATGCAGCCTTTATGGTTTATTTGCTAGGTTTCCTCACACTCAGTTATTCACCCAGCACTGGGTGACTGTGTGTGCATGTATGTGGGTCAATCTATGGTTAGATTTAGGCAGCAAAAGGTTAATGGTTAATGATTTGGTCATAAAGGCACAGAACTACAAACTGGAAGACTGGAAGACTACCAAATGTCACCCACTGCAAGAACATGGTATTAGAAGCATGTGGCACTACAGCATGTTCAGGATACTCTTCTGTCAAAAATATGGCACTGTGTAGAGTGTGAATAAACTGCTGCTTTCAGATGTTAAACATGCTTGCTTTGTGTATAGCTCATCAGAGATGGGCTCACAATACTCACATGCCAGTACTGAAAGAGGTTTCAGTCATAGCAAGCATTCCCTGTGTACATATTGGCAGTGAAGAGATTGCTTTTGTAACGCAGTTTCACTCTGAGGGATGGGGAACAAAATCCACACTCCTACACCAGTGCAACATTGTACTCAGTTCTATTCTCCATCCATTATGGAGAGGAGGCATGATCACAAAACCCAATAACTCTTTCAGTAACATACATTTGTGATCATTGCATTAAGGCAGGCTTGAACCCATCTTTAAAACTGCAGCAAAGACTTTTGACACTTGGTCGAACATGAGAACAGACTCAATTCACTTTAGCTAAACTGTATCTAGGTGAAGTCAGCAATGCCAAAGCCTCAGTCCACTAGATGGCAACAACATCCACATAACAAATATCTGCACCAAAGGCACTCTCACCATTTTTATTGAAATGGCATGTAATTACCAGTACAAGTGCTGAGGAAAATTGTATTTGTTGTTATTTGATCATATATCTAAAGATGTTTTGACTCTGATGGACTGAAATCATTTGATTGGATTAGTATGTGTAACCACTGACAAACTATTTTCCTCATGCTTTAAGGGAGCAAAGGCCCACACACAGTCAATTAGTAACTTCACCTCAGCTGGTGTTCAAAGGTTAGGCTACAATCTGCTGCATGACACTGAAGAGTTTTTGTAAAAATGACATGAAAATATAATGACTCAGGATGATTTGTCAGAGCATGATTTTATATCTTGCATTTCATTCAGCATCAGGATGAGTAACAGTTTAACTAACAGACAACACACTGTGAAGTTTTAGTAAGTTGTGGCCATTACCATCCTAATGTGACAATAAAGTGGGCTGAATGAACTTGAACCTGCTAGATGACTGACAGAAAGAGAAATAACAGAAGGATTATGTGTTTGTGTAATGGCATTCTCCTGACCTCTGCCTTCTCAAAGTGGAGCAGAGAGACTGATAGACAGAGAAAGAGGAGACAGAGAGAGTAGAAGAGGCTTCTATGGGACTTTTCAGTCCTGGTTCCGGATCCAAGTGTCAGCCCCTCTCAGTCATCCCTGATGGGATCCTCCCAGCAACAGGGAGACACAGAGCTCCCATCTGTGCCTAAATCCTTGCCAAAGCACTGGAGTGCACTAGCGGTCAAAAATCTGTAAAGTAGACAGTTACCTTTTTGTAAGCTTCATCCCATTTGCTACACATATCTCAAGTTAAAGCATGGCTGCTCTTCTGTGGACTTCACTAAACTCTCCACTGAGCTGCAGGGGATGAGCTATAGTAAAGAGAGATAGGGACATCATGTTGGAGAGTTTATAAGGAGAGACAAGGGCAAAAGATGCAGAACTACCAGCGCTGCCCTTGGTTTTGCATGGAGCCTGAGGCTGATATCAACCTCAGAGGGCCTGTGTGGCATCCTTGCAGAGAGTCCGAGGGCCACTCTTATCATGACACACATGGCTTCTCTGTGAGTGTCTGTGTCTTGGGTTTCTTCAGTCTGTGAAGCCATGGCAACAGCAGCGTGAATGGTCCATTCAGGACCACTACACACTCTGCCTCTGAAAATATAGATCAGTAAACAAATTGCATAGTTGGCTTGGTTAAGGTTTATGTCCAGGTGACAAGTAGCTGTGTTATCGTATCAAAACATGTTGCGTGATGCATCAATTCTTTTTTGACCGTTTTTGTATTATGCACTCTACCCCTGCACTTCCCCATAACATCTGATTGAGAAATGTCTCAGTCTGTTGGGTTTTTTTTTTTTTTTTTGGTCCTGCTTTTTCTTTTCTGTTTTTTTAAGCAGCTTTGGCCAACAGTTCCTGCTGGATGAGTCACAGTCCAGATGTTGTCTGGTAGGACTGTGATGTTCTTGGACTGATGCTCTTGAGACAATGCATTATGGCACCACAGAAAATAACAAATGTAGCAACAACAATATAGTGGGGAATTTCAACACAATTTCTGGCCCAATATCCAAACTTTTTGTTTAGGAAACCAACTTGATTTGATGTCTGTTAATGGATCTGCAATGAAATTATTTGGATGTGCATGGGCATTTTTCATTTGGGATAGCAGCTGGTCTGAGGACGTCCTGTTAAGAAATGATGATATGACATATGATGATTCTCCATTAGCAATTAAAAACTGGTGCTACACTCCACACTTGTTTATGCTATATATATCTTCATATATCCATATATCCTTTGAACAATGCAAAAGCATGTCACACTGCTTAGAGTTCTTAGAGTTTTTTTATTTTGATTGACACAAATTTACTGACTATACAAACTATAGAGATGAACAACAGTGATCTTCTCAGATGACCATCACTTGGACACAACCTTTTTTAAACAGGGGTCTATTTTCTGTCCTTCCTGTCATTCCTCAAGCATCAAGATGTGTGATTGACAAATACCATGTAGTAAGTTTCCTGCCACCACTTTTCTTTCGAAGCTGCAATTGCTGACTCAACAGAATGAGATCTCTGCTAAGAGGTCAGCTCATTTGAGAGTTGCCTTTCCCAGCATTCAGTTTTACATTGAGCAATATGGTTGCATCCTCTGCCAACAGAAATTGTGGATGTAAAAAGGGGAAGTGATCACTCCACCCAAAACATATTGCACGATGTTGTCCAAAAACACGCAAATTCTGCATGTAGAATTTGATGAGGATGTCATTATGTTATACCTTGGGGCCTATAATTTATATTTCTCAAATTGGCTTGAAAAAATAAGCTGGCCAGGCATTTTGCATTGGAAAATAAATAGTTTTCAGAAAACACATGCATCATTATATTCTCTCTTAGAGTGCTGTGCAGAAACTTGTGTCAGTATGAAGAATCTGTCTACTTTTCTACTTGTGTCGTGAGAAACGTTAAAAAAAAGCTACAGTATATATAGTGGAACATTAACACATACACATGCTGCATGCACACATTCATGTTCTTTCAAATGGTCTGTTACTGGCATTTTGACAGCAGCATGTGTCCAGATCATCAACACAAGTGAAAGTTCATCCCTTTAAAATGGGTCATGCTAAATACATAGTATATTTGCCAGTAATGCGCGATAAATTAAAAAAAAGAAAAAAAAAGGTAAATAAATCAAGGATATATGATCATGAGAAAAAATTACCGTGAGCATACAAAACCAACGAAAATAGATGCTGAATAGATGCTTCTTGAAGTCCGGAAAAAGTTGAATTTCTGGCTTTTGTACACAGTGACCTGATTGGCTGAGAGGAGCAAGTGTACAACGCGTAGGAATGACGTTAATTTACAAAGACGAATGATGTGGCAAAAATCAAAGGGCGAATAGGAAGAAGTAGTTCCACTTTTACATTTGTTTTTATATACTTTTATGTTGAAATCCGAGTTTGCTGCTTGGTATTTCAAAGAGAATATTAAATATTGTAAATATGCAAAAGAAATATTAATTATACAGGGTATAATGCACTTTTTAAAAAAGTGATTCCGTATCCATCCGCCTTATTGAGTGCACTTCCATTTCCGGGATGTTTTCTCTGCTGACCAACCTCCACCGCCATTGCAGGTCCAGGGAGTCGGTGTACTGGCAGTCAGTTGTTAGCTAGGGGAAGCCCGCAAGTAAACAGTTAAGGGACGATTTAAAAAGTACCATCACGCCGACAGCACGTTTTAAATAAGACTTAGAATTAATTAATTTGGACTTTAGACTAGAGGCTCCCTGGCTGTCCGGCTAGGATCTGAGAGAAGAAGCCGTAGTTCGTTAGCATTAAAAGAAACCGGAGGAGAGTGAGAGAGGAACCGCCATGGCTCAGATCCTGCCTATTCGCTTTCAGGAGCACCTGCAGGTATGTTGATGAATGAATGGTTAAATTGTTAGATAAAGTTTGTCTTTCAGTCGTAATTAATATGAGATTCTAAATGGCTTCAGAGACTTTTCAAAGTCTAACAAGCTAAGTTAGCTTTCGCAAGCTATGCTAACTAGCTTGGCAGGGTGGATGACGTTTATCTTCGTTAGCATCTAGCCTTCTTGCTAACAGTTTGACTAGCCACCCTTATTCATGATGGAAATGACAAAAGTATACAACTCAAAACCTGAAGGTATATACACATTGCTATCAAGTTGTAATCGGGAAACGGTGTGTTAACCTAACCCAGCCCAAGTTATATCGACCATGAAAACATTCTCACTGAAGTATTCGTTTTCTCGGACTACATACTGTTACAATACATATGGTCACTGTCAATGCTGCGATTAGGTTGATTGTTTAAACAACCATAAAGTAAAGACTGTCATTATCTTATTACCTAAACTGGCATGATTGAATCTAAATCTGTACACCATCTGCCATCTACTGTACGTCGACAGCTAAATAAAAAGTGAAAATATTTCAAATTTGCCAGTTATTTGTATGGCATTGACATGCCTTAATATATGCATCGTTCGTTTACTTTGAAAGTGACTATCCGACCCCTGGAGGGTGTCACGTTGGTAGGTTGTAGAAACGGTCATGTGGTGCGTTGGCTTGTCAGATAACTATCCGACTCCCCATGTTGAAAGACTTAGCCAAAGTTGGCCGAGGCTCAAACACTCACTGAGAATGACTTCTGTTTCTGTTTAATTCTGTCTGAGAGGCAGACTCATCCCTTGATTTGGCAGTAATGAAGGTGGTATCACATATTTTTGTCTCACTAGGCAAACAGGTGTTTTCTGTGTTTGAGCTGGTTTGTGCTTACTTCATGGTTTAAATGGCCACACCTTTACTATAACCCCAATAAAACTGATTCAGTCTGGAGAACTGACTTTCAGTATGTAATGATTAAAACATAGCGACTTTTAGTGCTTCAGCCAAGCTTCAAATTAGAAATGTGATCTGTCTGCCTCTCAGCTTGAAGAAAATCATTCGTGTACTCAGTCTTTGTATTTGTTTTCTAGCCTTACCTAAACAAAAAGCTTTGTGCCTCTCAGCAGTTCACTTGTTATTTATGCAGTTTTCCTTCATTTCTGTGAGGCTTTGTGTCCTCTGAGCACTTAGTAAGAGTAGCAGTGTTTTGACACTGATCCCTGAGGAGAGGTCAGAGGTCAAGGTCAGTACCAGTGGAGTTGACTGTGATATTCATTGTATTGCAGAGTGAAAGCTCAGCTTGAATCTGGAGAGAAACTATCACCCTATTTACAGATGTTGGAGGGTGCAGTACTTTGCT